>PVIU01011705.1:0-63416 GCA_004026605.1 Ondatra zibethicus | reverse complement strand
TCCCATCATCTTTCCTTATTTACCTGGTGGGCGTCTGCCTTTCTCTCCTGATATTATGAGCCTGAAGTGTCTTCATAGTGAAGAAGACGACTGCAGAAACCACAAGGAGAAGGCTAACCACAGAGGCTATGGTGATGCCTATGACAAAGGGCTCAGATACAAACTCCTCACAGTGTTGGCCTCGATACCACCAGTTCGAACCAACCCGGCATCTGTAAAAGCAGTCACCAAACTCAAGATCTGAATCACTTTACTCTAAATGACAGCAAACAGAATCTTCAGTGGAATGGGAAAGGTGGATATATAAATTCTGATCATATACATCTTCATTAAAGACTTGAAGGTAGTGCTGGGGCTATAGGCCAGTCGTAGCTTGTTTGCCTAGTGCACATAAAACCCTGGGTTCCATCCCCAGCAGACATACAAGTTAAATGAGCCTATGATCAAAGGCTATGTACAATACTGGACATAAACCAGCAGATCTTGAACAACTGTTTTTAAATGACTGGTTAAAATATGAAAGGCTTAAAGAAATATTACATTCAACCTTCTCATTTACAGACAACAAAAGCACACACCCAGGAAGGAAGGTAACTACCACTCAATTACTAATAGCTTCTAGATTGCAGTTTTAACACCTCACCACCCTAAGGAGATTCTCAAAGTTTTAAGTCAACAGACTTGCACTAATTGTCTTCAATCCTCATAATAGTAAGGAAATCACTGCTTTGTAAAATAATGTTAATTTTCCTGGCCATCAAGAAACTGTAATTGCCTTTAGTCTCCTAGTTAAACCTTAAAGCACTTTTTTTTGTATAAAAGCATTGAATCACCTCCAGCTATTTTCTCTGTCTGGAGTGTCTATGCCAATGTTTACATTCACACATTAGCATCTTATTTATGTTCCTCCTGATTATTCCCAGCATTCCCTCCTCTTTCAGCTATGCATCTGTGGTTATGTGTAGCTGGTAAGTCAGTATGTTTGGATTTTTGTTTGTTTTTCTTTCTTTTCAGGCAGGGGTCAGAAAAAGGTCATCAGTCTATTTGACTTGAGTGCCTGTGGTTTCCTCAGAGGTTTGTAAACTGCCTTTACAATCAGTTCTCAGACTTGATGTGGGAGTCCCCTCTGTGTGCTGTGATTACCATTAATGAATAAAGAAATTGCTTTGGACCTATAGCAAGGCAGAACTTAGGTAAGCAGGGAAAGCCAGGCTGAATGCTGGGAGGAAGAAGGGCGGAGTTAGAGAGAGATGCCATGGAACCGCCAGAGTCAGACATGCCAAAAGTTTGCTGGTAAGCCACTGCCACGTGGCAATACACAGATTAATGGAGATGGATTAAACTAAGATGTAAGAGTAAAGCAATAAGAAGTTAGAGCTAATGGGCCAAGCAGTGTTTTAATTAATACAGTTTCTGTGTGATTATTTCCAGTCTAAGCTAGCTGGGCAGCCAGAAACGACCAAGCGGCCTCCTCCTACACAGACTCAGGGGAAAATACA
Source organism: Ondatra zibethicus (assembly GCA_004026605.1). Classification (NCBI taxonomy): domain Eukaryota; kingdom Metazoa; phylum Chordata; class Mammalia; order Rodentia; family Cricetidae; genus Ondatra; species Ondatra zibethicus. Next base: position 61,917 of record PVIU01011705.1, on the reverse strand, counting down.
TTTTCCATCACTTTGAAAACCTTACTATCTGTGTTACTTTAGTCTTGAATACTCAGTATGCTACAAGGAACACAAAGTCATGAAGAGCTGGAAAGATGGCTCATGAAAGGTGCTCTCATGGAGGACCAGGATTTGGTTCCTAGAATCGACATGTCAGTTCACAACCACCTGTAACTCCAGTCCCAGAGGATGTAACACCTTCTGACTTATGTGGGTACCAGACATGTATAAGATGCATATATTTAAAGGCAGGAAAACACTCATATACATAAAATAAAACTTCAAAGAATAAATTCTTTTGCATATAGAATGTTGATCTTACATATAAATCTTATTAAAGAGTGATGATCTCATCATCCCCACTGAAAGCAGCCTACAAATATCTCCAGATAATCCAAGTACTCTCAGTAGGACACATTCAGAAAAAAAGTTTACAACTTCCTAACAGCGTAAAATCACCCTAATGAGCATGTGCTTCAAGCCTATTGAGTGACCCAGTCTTCACATGAGAATCAGGCACTGTCCATCTAATTGTCAGACATAATAAACATTATTGTGACTACCCCACAATTATACTGTCAACCTATTTTCTTCAGAAGTATATATAACCTCAAAAGCCAAAATCTCTAATTGCAACATACCTACAAATGGCCCCATGCCCGGGCATAATGTCACACTTTCCATCATTCAAGCAGAAGTCAGGCTGCAGATCACAAAGACTTTGGCAGGGCAGTTCATCCACACTCAGGTACCCAGGGTGGCATTTGCACTTTGCTTCTCCACTCCACGGATTTACCAAACACTCAGAAAATTCGTTACAGGCCTGAAACTTGCAAGGGTTGGCATCATCACCTAAAGCATCAAAAAGAGCCAGAGAACAGAAGGAAAATCAAAGTGCAGGAACTAAGTCTAGAAAATATGGTGATATCCTCACAGGTGGGGATATCCTAGAGCAGCACTGTGAGTGGTCGAGATTTGCAGGAACTACTGATAAAAAGGAAATCATCCCTGTGCCTCCTCAGGCCATTCTGAATAAAATTTTGTCTTCAGTAACTTATTCTTTCACTGACTGGGTAAGAGATGGTAAAAAAATAATTAGGACAATAAAACCAGTCCAAAGTGATGTAAGATATTAACTATGGATGGGCCTACCGTGGCCTCACTGTATGTTCCTCCATAGTGAATAGCCAGGGGTAAACAGCAAATTGGGAAACAATAGCAGAGATATTGAAAATAGAGCTAATAGCTAGAAATGATCATAGACATATATGTGAGAAAGTATGGAGTTTATCTAGAAATGATCGAAAATTAGTAGTCTCTTCATTTCCAGAGAAATTAACATCTTTTTTTGAAACCAGTAAATATTTTCACTGTTCTGGAACTCACAGACAAAATACAGAAAGCCTTATCTAACACACACAGGCAGTTTCTATAAGAGACTACACAGTAGGATCCCACTGTGCATTCCCTGGGTATTTGCCTCATAGCCTAGTCATTATCTAGTAATTTTGAGCCATAATTAAAATAGAAGCATATACAATAGGTGCTGCATATAATTCCTTTATTAATGAAATCAAATCTTTTGGAGATACTAATTGTGAAAAAGTTAGGTAAAATACAAGTCGCGATTACCTAAGCCAGTGTTGACATAAAGCTACAATAATAATTTAAAATATACATGTAGTAGAGCAATTCTATCTGAAAATTTTAAACTTTGCGACTACTTCATGGGTGTAGGAGGAAGCGGATAATAGAATCTCTTTTCTATAGAGAAGACACTACGAGGCAATGTGTTTATCTATTGTAATCCTTTTTAAAAAGAAGTTGACTAGGAGTTAAATATATAGCTCAGTGGCTGAGCACTGACCTAACATGTTTGAGGCCCAGGGAAGGGGAGCACCATCACAATGACAACAATGAGTCATACTCCTCATAGAGAAAGCTAGTCAAACACTTTTGCTTATTTGTTTACTGCTGAGGCACACATTATTAACTATATAGGCCAGGTAATAAAATGCCTATATAATACATGAGCAACTTAGAGATTACATGGCTTGTCTAGAGCCATGCAAATGATAAATGGAGTAAAGGCAAACATTCTTGCCTTACAAGTTATAAGTAATTGCTTCTTCCACACACCACACAGCAAAGACTGTGCAAAGAGCCTCAGAGAGCTCACGTAACAAGAGATTTGAATATTGGAAGATTAGCTGAATCATTTTCCCATTTGTAATGAATAATGGTCCTTCAAAGATTTCAAAGGAAAGAAGGCTTGATTACCCCCCGCCCCCAGCTTAAAGAAAAGTAGGTCTCATTTTCAAACAAGTTTGGAAATAAAAAGGGTACAGAAATATGATGCTAGACATTCCACCTGACTCCTACTCAAAAGCACCATCCCATAGTGTGTAGAAGAAAAAAAATAAAACAAAATTTCAGGTTCCAGTGGTATTCTCTGCATCAAGTTCTTCCTTCCAAACAAAAACAGTTGTTCCTTTTGAGAATGCTCCCTCAGGTACTTAGGAGTACTGTGCTATGTTTCAGCTAAGTGCTTACTACAACAGACACATGTCCTCATGGAAATTTCAGCTAGGAAATGGTTGTTAAGCACTGTCCACTCAAGATAACACTATAAAAGTGTGCTATACTCTGCAGAGAAATGACCATAGTGTTCTAGAAAGACTAACTCCAGGGTAGAGTATGGGAATTCCTAGAAGCAACATTTGAACCAAGGCCTAAACTAATAGGGCAATATTTTGGCAAAGGGGATAGTAATAAACAAAACCTTTAAGGCCACAGAAAGATCTGAGTGTCTGAGGACCTGAAACACACAATTTGACTGGACTATGATGAGCCAAAGGTTAGATCACTGGGTAATACTAGAAAGGAAGATGGGGTTCAGACTATGTGGCCTTGAACCAGGCAGCCATTGATACACATAAAGCAGCCACGTAAGATCATCTAGAAGCTGAATGACAGTGTTAGGGCTGCTGTCTGGAGAAGAGGCAGGTGGAGGAGCTAGAGAAGAAGTGGCCAATTTGAGATATGGTGTTCACTTGGAAGGGCTAGTAACCATGACAACAGAGACAAGAGCCTGGTTTGGGAATATTTTATGTCTCAGTATTAGTATAAGTTTGGTGAACAGTTGAACGCTGCGGTGATGGGAACTACCAAATCAAGAGTGACTCCCAGATTTTCCTAGGTTTCTGGCATAAGCAGCTGAAGAGATAAATATTCCATTGGTTGAGACTGAGAAGCATAGATTAAATGAAGAGTAGAAGGATGCACAAAGTAAGAATTCACTCTTAAATACTTTCAACTTAGTATACATAGAATGTGTCAAATACACTCCAGCAGGGATTGACCAGCAATTAAATAATACTTCTCGGAGAAGCCTGATCAGTAAAGAGAAACATGGAGTTAAGTAAAGCAAGGCCTGGTGATTTGAAGCTTAGGGTTGTAATCCCAACTGCTTGGAAGGATGAGACCAGGGGTTGCAAATTTATGGCCTGCTTATCATGCAAAGATAATTCAAAGCCAGGCTGGACAACTTTGGTGAGCCTCTCTCAAAACAGAAACAGATGGCTGAGGACATAGCTCAGTGGTGGTTTGTCTAGCCTGTGGGAAGCCCCAAGCGCACCAACCACACACAAAAATGCAGAGATACTGGTGTAAAACTTAAAGGGAATCAATATAGGAACTTAAAGTGTTTATCTATTTATCATCTATTGAAAGAAGAAAGGACATATTTAATGTCATGGCAACATAGAGACAAAGCAAAAGCAGGATAAGTGGAAGAGACCTGGAAAGACTGTGTAGAAAAAGGACTGAGAGGCAAACATAATGGTGGTTTTGTAAACCTTTGTAAGCAACCATTGTCTCCTCGACATGTGAGATTCCCTTGGAACACTTATTGCACTAATTTTCAAGATGTGGGACCGTGTCTGATGCAGTACTTTTTTCTTCCTGTAAGTATCAGATTTACTTTGACTCAATGGAAAAGAAAACACACAAGAATAGTTACTGGATTCCACTAAGAAATCTCAGATGATAGGCACTATGGTTACCTGATTCCACATCCAGGGAGTACTTATCAATATCCAAGTTCATGGTTTGGTAGGCAGTAGTACAAAAATTTTCCAGAATCATATACATGGCATTGTTGACATCTGGAGGGACAGACTCAGCGAACTTCACTCGGCTGTTTACCACAATGCTGCCATTTCTGAAGTTCAGGATTTCTAAGTTCCGGAACCCTGACAGATTCGACTGAAGATAGGGAACCAACTGGAAATGACAAAACGACCATGCTCACTGCCAATACCTAACGCTTTGTTGAATGCACACCAGAAAGACAATAAAACGTACAAAAGCAAACGAAAAGAATGTTCATGTGAGTTTTTTTTTTCTTTTTAGTATGTATTCGACAAAATGTAAAACCTCCTGTCCTTGCAGGAGAAAGTATCCAATTTTCTTCATATAAATAATTAGATTTAACAGCACACACATGTTATATGTACATACATATCATGCCAGACTCCTCCCCATGTCCTATGCATATACAAATAAGACGTAAACACAGAAGGGCCTATGTGGGAAGGTGATGGAAGACAGAGGAATGGAATGTAAGGTTGAATGTGAGCAAAGTATAACGATATGTATGTATAAAATGCCATAATGAAAACCTTTATTTTATACAGCAACTTAAAAAACTCAATAAATAGGAATGGTTTAATTGTATAAATCATGAATATCATGAGATCTTCATGATGCATTTAGAAATTTTTATGGAACTCATAAACCATTCTAGATGCTTAGAGTTTATTCCCTCTGTTTCACTGAAGGGCCCCAACAATGAAGATATGGACATCCACAAAAGATAGATCTCACAGTGAGTTTGAGATTTCCTTTCACATTTTAGTTCAGTCACAGAATCCCTGCCATATAATCTTCAGCATCTAACCTCACATCACTCTGATGCCATGTTCCCAATTCTTGAATTCACCTGCTTTATTGTTCGCCTATCACCCAGAGCCATGATGCTGCCTGGTAAGAGGAAATCAATGCCCATGGAAAACCACTTCTCTGGACTCTGACTTAGTGTGCTGAGGACACAAAGGGATTCACATAATATTCACTAGTACTCGTGTGTTACAATATATGCTTACCAGTTCTAAGAACCTTTGCTCCAGGGCTTTATATTCCAAAGAGTTTTTATTAAACAAGTCTTCTGAAAACATCATGTTTGTCACTCGGAGGCTAAAGAACACCACCAATGTTCCTGCGGTCTGGGTGTGACTCAAGTCACCTCCTTTTGTGGGCTGAGCCACAATAGGCATCTCTGTGTAGTGAACATTTGTAGACATTTCCACATAGCTACCAACCTTGCCATTTTGTTCTTGTGTTAGCTCAGGCTGATAGTAATCTGTGCCTACCCGATCTAGTTCTAATGAAATATCCTGTACGCCCATTATTACTTCATCTTCTAGCTGGGTGGAGCTGGTTGTTGGAGGCAATTCAGTAGACTGTGTCATGGAAGCTTTCAACCAGAGCCTGTCAGTGCTCACTTGGGTACTTGCCAATGTGTCTCTGGACAATTTCTCTAAGGAAGAAGTTCGTGTCCAAACTATATCTGATTCTGGCAATATGGTCCACACAGGTTGCATATCTGGCTTCACCACCGAGATTTCACCATGAAGCCCTTCATGACTGGATGGCTCTGTTTGCACCGTATCTTCCTTTAGAAGGATATTCACTTCCTCTGTTTGCTCATTGGAAGCAGAGGCTGTTAGAGCTGCCAGCAAAGAGGATGCTTTGGTAACTAAGTAAGAATCAGTGTCTGGTATGACTGATGTGTGCTTAGAAAAAGACAGAGATGTGGCCTGAGTTGCAGACTCTACAAAGATGGGTAGAGTAAACCCACCAAGGGGTTCTTCCTCTGCAAAATTGGTGGATCTATCACTATCTCTATGCTCTGAAGGTTCAGTAGTTTGTTCTGTGGAATCTACTCTGCCATCTATATGTAATTTTTCTAGACCTTCAGTTGGCAAGAGTACATATTCATCTTCAGGCCATGACTTGGATAGTGATTCAGTGGTCTTCTCTAGTGAAATCTCACTCCATGGCCAAGTAATCAGATCCACATTTTTCCCAGACCCAGAGCCCAAACCACTTTCAAAAATGAACTCGTTTTCTTCAGAGGTGTCTGGAAACAATGGGCTCACATCCAGTTGGTCTGTGACTTTGGAAGTCAAGGAGTCTAAGCCAGAAGGTGCAGTTGTATCTTTAACAAGGTCTTCTATGACAGAAGAGGTCAGATGTGGTGAAGGTGTCAAGAGAGTCATGCCAGAGTCTTCCATGGGTGGTACTGTTTCTTTTGGCACAGGCTTAATTAATGAGCTTGAAGGCACTACATCCATAGAAGTATCTTCTGGTTCTTCAGTATTGGCTAATTCTAACAAACAACAACAACAAAAAAAAACAGTATTTTCTGTTAGTTAATCTACAAAATGAAACCCTTGTTCTCCAATAAAACTAGCTACCTATTTCCTATTTCCCCCAGTTACCAGGGACAATTCTGACCTTTAATATTTATACTATAGGAAGATGCGATCAAAAATTCATAGTGTGGGGTAAGAATTCATGAACATAATCCACTTCTCTGAGCTGAAGATTTAATTACTGAAATAATCCTCAAGGACTTGACTTAATATTTATACTACAGGAAGATATGGTCATAAATTCATAGTGTGGGACAAGCATTCACAAATACAATCCACTTCTCTGAGGTGAAAATTTAATGTTGAAATAATCATCAAGCACTTGCCTTTTTGTACAATGAAAATAAAGAATTAACGATATTGAAAAACACAGATTGAATCCACTGGAAATTTATGGAGAATTTTTTCTGGATGTTATATTTCTCTTTCTCTTCTATGATTATTGTCTTTATCCTTTATATTTCCCTCATGTTCAAAATTCCAGACCCATTATTTATATCTTCATTCATCTTCTCTTTTATACATGCAGTCTATCCCACAACATTTAGAGCAATTGTTCTCAACCTTCCCAATGCTGTGACTCTTTAAAATAGTTTCTGATGTTGTGGTTACCCCCAACCATAAAATTATTTTCATTGTTACTTCATAACTGCAATTTTGCTACTATTATGAACTGTAATGTAAATATCTGTGCTTTTTAATGGTCTTAGGTGACCTCTGGGAAAGGATCATTGTCACGACCCACATACTGAGAACCACTGATCTAGAAGATTAACTATTTTGTTTCCACCTCTATTTCTCTGTGACTTTCCTAGTTTATATTCTCCTCAATATTACTGTAACCTAAAATCCTTAGAGCTTCCCCATTAGAACATACTGGAATAATCTTCTTTGACGTAGTTCACTACATTCAAGCAGGCAAAGTTCTTTGTTGTTAGTAGTAGGTACAGTAATTTAATTATATATCCTTCAATATGACCTTCAAAATATCTTTTAATTGATCTCCACCCTACTTCCCCAAGTCCATTTCTTAAGATACAGTGATTTTTACTTTCCAGTCTGACTACTTAAATCTGTTTTTTTTCTTCTCAGGCACGTTTCCCAAGACATTTTGTCCCTAAGGGACGCTACCCTGTTTTCCTCTCCACTAGAATCTCTTCAAAGCCCTTGCCCCCTGAGTCAGAAGAGAATTACGAAAAGTGATTCAAGTTTCTCACCATCTTCTAATATGGAGGATCCAGAAGTCCTTCCCTCGGAAGCCACATGCAAGCCCATCTCAAGCACTGCTGGGGTAACAGAATGAAGAGTCAAGCTGCTACCCTCTAAAACCTCCGGGGAAGAACTGAGGACCACCTTCGAGGGAGAGGCTAATTTAGGTGTAGACCCTGAATCACCCAGAGCACTTGCTGCTGCCTGGAGTTCCCTGCCAGTGGCTGAGGGAGGACCAGAGCTGAAACCAGGTGGTGAGATACTGGTGGTGGTGGACTCATCTGCTGAGGGCCATTCAGCTTGAAGGGTGTTATCCTGGGGAGGGAGAAAAAGGCTACATCACATCAGAGAGAAAAGAGCCATATGAAAACAAAATACTAGGTGGGAGGACCACAAGAGTCCTTGAAGGAAATAGTCTGGGATCGAATCCCAGTTCAGCGAGCTACTAGTCTGAAAATCTACAGAGAACCCACATAGCCTCTTAAAATTCACCAGCAACAGGGCCAGGTGAAACACCATATTTAGAAGACTCGAAACAAAGTGAACACTTGAGAGAGAACACTGTTTCTTTGGCTTTGGATGTTTCATTTCCTTCTATCTTTTTGGCATAAATGACTTTAAATACATAGAAGTTAGCAATACATGTAACTTTTTTGGCATTCATGCCAACATGAATACCCACATGCTACCCACAACAGGAAGGAATAATTAACAATTTTATCCATCATTTTGAAGGATGTTTAATTAGGGGCCTTTATTTTTTATGAAAATGTCACCAATGTGGGCTGTTGTCTCAAATAAAAAGACATACTTATGAAACTGCTGCATGCCTCAAATACACTTTTCTCTTTCTCCAAACTTTATATTAAGATTTAGCTTTAGAAATAGAAAGTAGACAGAAATGCAACCCTTGAATGTGCTAATTATTTAATCTTATGAAAGCTACTCTATGTAAAAGAAATTAATTGATGAAATTGTTAATAGGTAAGAGTCATAATGCTGTGGGAGTTTGTGTATTTTAATCTATGTTAGACATTAGCCTGGCATATAATATTCCTCTTTTTAGATTTCTTTATTTTTAGTTTGCGTGAATGAATGCTTTGCACTGCATGTATGCCTGGTCCCACAGAGGCCAGGAGAAGGCACTGGATACCCAAGAACTGGAGTTAGAGATGGCTGTAAGGAGTCATGTGGGTGCTGGGACCTGAACCCAGGTCCCTGGGAAGGTAGCAAGTGCTCTTAACTACTAAACCATCTCTCCCATCTCCAGAGTCCAATATTCTAATAAGCTGAGTCAGCTGGAGTAAAATGTACGGTATAAGTGAAAATGCATGTGTGTGAAGGAGGAAGCGGAAGGGCATTCTCAAATGACGAGGTGCAACAGCAAATGAGGTAGGGAGGAAGTGTAAGATTCCAAGATGGGAAAAACACCCTCTTGGGGGCTCTCCAACAGGTGTGAACCTGAAGAAAGGAAGACTGGTCGTAGAGGGGATTTCATCAGACAGACAACGTTCAGCACTCACATAGTCAACCGTAGCATCTTGGGAGCCTGGGACCATGGGTAGCACAGTTAGTCTTATATGACTGTGCAGTGTAGATGACTTGCTAGTGCCGATTTGTATGCAAGGTGTACCTGTGTAACTTAGCACCACGTAGACACACAAAGCTGTCCTGGATTTTGCCTTAAAATATCTAAGTTATTCTGAATGGATTTGAAGGAGAGAGTAAAAGTTTAATTAATAAATAATAGGATAATGAATTGAAATCCTGAATGTTAAAGAAAAAGGGAAGTCAAGGAACTATATTAACTTGTGAAAGGCTCAGGGAGTTTACCAACCCATTCTTCAGGAATGGGAGGAGAGCAGAGTATACACATGTATGTCAACATATAAATGTATCAATTTTAAACCTAGGAAGATTCTAGAATCAGGTAATCCAATAGGTAAAGAGATGTTCATTGGAGTTAAATGGCCAAAACAATCACAAAAAAAGAAAAATAAAAAAGAGGGACCATCAGAATTTAAAGCCATGGCTCTGGGTTTCCCACTGCTGCTTCTCCCACTCAGTCTTAGATGGGTGATTTCTTTATTTTTGTATCAATAGATGTTTCTAGTAACAAATTCAACTCACGAGTTCTTTTTAATTCAGCGTTTAATGATATATTGGTCAGTTTCACTGGTTCTAATTTCCATGTGAAAAACTTTCTAGTTCTGAAGAAACCAAAGAGAAAAACATGTGATTTTCATAACTGGGATGCCAGGAGCTTCCAAATTTAATCTTCCCATCTCTAAAGGAGTCTAAAATGTTAATTTGGTTAACAAATGTCACTTCTCTAATAAAGTAAAACATTACAGAAAGGACGGAAGCAAGCAATAACTGTATATTTGACGTCAATAATTGTTATGTCTTTTTGCCACTCATCAACATTACAATGTCTCTTTCATGTTCCCATAAATACTAGAAGCTAACAAATCAACTGGGTTTTATAGATGTGGTGAATATAATAGTGGCACCAGAAATTAGGAAATGTAGGAGAAGCAGGGATCTAAAGATCGAGGTTCATGGTATAAAATCACAGTTAGAGAGAAAAAGATCTAGTACTCTATAGCATGGCAGAACGACTATAGTTAACCAACAACCTGTGGCCCATTTCAAATAGCTAAGGTCAATTATCTCCAACATATATAATGATGATAACTATTTGGTCATAGATGACCCTTATTTGATCATGTTGCATGTTGACAAAAACTCACATTTACTTACACATATACATGATATTATGTATTAATACATTTTTTTACATACTCTAGCCTCCTTAAATGGTTACTTAATTTCCTGCAGCTGTCACTTCTCATAAAGAGTTTGGCTGAAGGGACAACAGTGTTACTGAATGATAAGCCCAGTTAGTTAGTGTTTGTCATCCTTGACTGACAGCCACAGCAACACTCTGACAACTTCCGGACAGAAGGGAATGGGGACTTCATGGTATCAGTTAGTCCTTCTCAAAAGAAGATAAAAATCTGCATTCTTATGTAAAAAACCTAATGTTTAGATACTGGCTTTTAAAAATTAGTTTCAAAATACATGTCCCATTCTGAATCCAGCTAAATGGTACCAACTGGCAACCTCTTACTGATAGAGAAAAATCTGACTTTTCACTGTATGTGTGCACGTGCGTGTGTGTGTTTGTATGTGTGTGTGTGTGCATACATGGGCACGTGTTTGGGGCTGGGAGTATGTGAGATGTGGAGTCTAGAAGCTGATGCTACACATATTCTTCTTTCACTATCTTAGCTTGTGAGACGGGGTTTATCATTGAATCTAGAGTTCACCAACAGTCCAGATTAATGAGCTCTGGGGACCCAGTTGCACCCCTGTTCTAGCACTAGTGTGGCAGATGAGCACTGCCACACCCACTTTTTATGTGGATGCTGGGAATATGAACAAAGTTTGTCATATTTGAGTGGTAGGACCTTTATAGACTGACCTTTATGGTCATCCCCAAAATCTTTAATTCATGTTTGTAAACTACCATCACAGCTCGCCTGTGGTTAGAGAGGTCCCAAGATGATGGGATTAGAAGCAGGGTTGTAGGTAGCCTTGCATCTTCATTCTGGATGGACTTCAGGAGAGGAGCTATTGAAATGGGGACAGATAGGGCAGAGGTTCCTCCATCTTGTACTGTTGCTGAAGCTGCTTCCAGGTTTAACTAGACTCTGATCTTCTTGATGCAGAATCCCATGGAAAACTACCCAACTCCATTCTAAGAATCAATGGTCAGGATGTCCTAGCTAACTTAGCCTTTGCGAAAACTGCTTGTTTGTGCAGAACCTCCTGTAGCTAACCGCTCATCTCAGCTGCTTGTTTATGTGGAACTCCCTCCCACTGAACTTAGCTTCTCTTAAACTGCTGGCTTCAAAGTGCTTACTCTGCAAAGCCCCCTGCAGCTGCTGAGCGAGACACCTGGACAAGGTCTCTGCCTTTAAAAAACAGGTGTTTTGGACACTCGGGGCCACACCTAGGTCCCCAAACACTTGGTGTGGTCCCAGCTGTCTGGAATAAAGACTCTTAGTTGGTTCTACTCTGTGTCTGAGTGGTCATCTCTGGTGAACGCCCGTAACACTATGTCATCTTATTTGTTTAGAAATCTGTCTGCCACCTGTCTGCGAACTTCTGGTGGACAGGACCACACCTCATTCAGCTTAGTTTCCTTGGTACCTGGCACATAAAAAGCACAAAATAAATATATTTGAATGGAGAGGTAAGCAAACACCTAATTAATGTGCCATCTGGCGTCAATATCCGCAAACCATTCTTTCTCCAATACGGCACTTGTTTACAGCCATACCACCCTGAGTGTGCCCATTCTTGTCTGATCTCATCTCTAATATAGTACTCAGGGAAAGTGTATTTCTGGGCTGGAGAGATGGCTCAGAGGTTAAGAGCAATGGCTGCTCTTACAGAGGTCCTGAGTTCAATTCCCAGCAACCACATGGTAGGAAAAAAAAGTGTATTTCTGATGACTCCACACTTAAAATTAAGTTACTCAGTAAAACAGATGGTTATATAGATGAATGATCAAATAAATTTGCTTTCTAATTTCTATTGTTGTCCTGGAAAAAAATACATATATACAAGTAACATTATATAGACTGAGAAAGTTGTATTTGTGCATTTAGGAGTGTGTGTGTGTGGTATATGTGTGTGTGTGTGCACGCACACAAAAGCAATTAAAGAAAAAGAGTCCATAAATTTGAAAGGGAGCAAGGTTAGTACATAGGAGGGTTTTGAGGGAGGAAAGAAAAGGAGTAATGATATAATTTTAATCTCAAATATTTTTAGAGTTTAATCTCAAATTTAATCTCAAAATTTTTCCCATTAGAGTTCTAATATCAAGAAACAACTATTTCAAACAGCTGGTATGAAGACATTTTAAGAAAGCAAGAATGTGATCTGTGGCTGTCGGATATGAAGAGTCCCCTACCCCCACCTACGTGTCCCTGTGCTAACACTGAACCATCCCCACACAAGGAGTCCTTGTGTTGGCATTGGTGGTGTCAATTCTGCGGCTTCACACACATGAGGAAGTATTCTTTTCTCCTCAATATCTCCCTATACGTGAAATGGAAAATAGAGATGTGGGGAAAGGGGACGGTAAAAGCAAAAGGGAGGATTCATTCTGTTCTGCTTCTGCGCAGATGGAAATGATGCACTCCAGTTTAAAGGAGGGCTGTGAGCAGGAGAGACAGCTCTCTGGGTAAAGCTTGCTGCACAAGCCTGCATCCCGAGTTCAAAGGCATGCCTGACCCCACAAAAATGGAGAATGGGAGAACCAACTCCCCAGAGCTGCCTGTCGGTCTCCACACTCAGTGTGCATCCCCCACATACATTATGGGTACACTCACATAAAATAATAATAAGCAATAAAATTCACTTAAGGAAATCACTAATTTTAGGATTAAAAATAGGAGTATATTTCAGCTAGGCAATATCTTCACTCTTTTCCCCTTCCATACATTATTCTACTGCCATAGCTCAAGTTTCCCTCAATACATAACCCTTGAAATAAAAAATTTCTACTCTGTAGTTATGAATATCAATGTGTAGTCTTGACTGTTTTTAAAAAATCGTATTTCTAGGTAACTGAAAAACAACTCAGTGACACTTACAGCTGAATTACCCTCTAACAAGTATGAGCAGCAGGTATTTGTACCCCCATGTGGTGTTTGCAATCCAAACTTCACTCAACCACTGAGAATGTCTTAAATTTTCTGAACCAATATTTGGTCCCCTTGAGCTGACCACTGTGAGTGATGATCCAGGGGCAGGCAGCCGAAGGCTTGAAATGGGAGCAGTGAGGTGAAATCTCAATGCCAAGTGGCAGAGGCTGCAAAGAAGAGAGGTTTCAGGGGTAGGGCTGGCCTAAGGCACAGCGGCTTACCAGAGCAGAGGGTGTTGTCACCTGAAGACTTGAACTTTGGGTGTTCCAAGGAGCTATGTCTTCTGTCTGGGGGAGCAAAACTCCTCTCACTGAGGAAAGACAATGTAAAGCATCATTTCTGAGACACTGTTGTATCCGAGATCTGCAGCACACATGCGCACACTCACCTGGAGAAGGAGGCTGTTTGAAAGGTGCTACAGCAAATTAACATGGACTAAGCAAGGTGCTGTGCTCATGAAACTCGGTCCTTCTGACCCTGATCTGCTACCTGATTTAATTAACGTATAGACAAAATGCAAACCAAACTTAGAAATCTGTAACACAGAGCAAATGGTCAGCCAATCACAAAAGCTGAGCTTCCATGAGACCATGCTCACATGAGACAAAAACTAAGTTTTAAACAATCCATCTCCATACCTTGGTCCTGTTTCTTACATGTCACTTCCAATTTTCTATTCATAAACATTCTGGAGTGTCATAGAATATGTCCTGGGTCTCAGGGATGCATTACTCACAAATCATTCTTTGATCAATTAGAGTGTTACATTTAATGTATATTACCCTCTTCCTCTAAGAATGAATCATTAGGGTCAGCAAATGGCTTAGTGTGAAAGGTCCCTGCTACCACCAAGCCAGACAACCGAAGTTCAACCCCCAGGATCCAAATAGTATAAGGAAATAACAGACTCCCACGTATTGGCCTATAACTGCCACACATACACTGTGGTGTACACACATCCATATAAATAAATAATTTTAAGACATCATTATAAGTGTGTTTCTTGTTTTCCACTTTAGCAACTTACATATTTTTCCTCTTTTCTCACTTCAGTTAAATATGTTATGCTGGAAGTTTTAAAGGTTAAAGGGCCCATACGTGAAGGCATCATGGAAAGCAAACAGAAAATAAGCAATAACGGCAAATAAGTTAGAACTCTGTCCCCATCTCCTTTATGATTCCCAGCTCCATCCTGCTCATTTTGACCCATGACAGGATTGCCACAGTTATCGAAGGTCAAACAGTGTTGAGCTTTCTGGGTTCGGCATCTGGCTCTTTAAGCCAGCTTCCCTTGGCTTTCCTCCATGGTTCCTTTTCTGCCAATTCCTAAGCCTTGGTCCAGTGGCCTTTCCAACGGCTCACACTGCGATTGCCATGCAGCACCGCAGCCTGCTGCGATTCTTATTTCCAGGCTTTCCATTCCTTTTTCTGACACTTTGTTCCCCCCTCAGACTGCTTCTAACTGCCATGCTGGTCTCCACTTTCCTGCTCTGTGACCTTCTGTGAAGACACATTCCAGGAAGCCCAGGGTTAATCTATCCCAAATGACTGTAGGGATGAAGCTCCATTTATCAGGATGGGTCCTGTCTTGTGCAGTCTAAGAAATAGAACCATATATATTAGTGAGGTGAGTCTTCACCATACGATACTGAAAATGAGGGAAATTTACATACGGATGTCAGGAGTGATATTCAACTCACCATTGACAAGCTGGAGAGATTTGGGGTCTGGATTCAAAGAGGAATTTCCCATCAGAAAGTTCTGGTGGAGTGTCTCAGCAATATAATCTCTGAAGTTGCTAATTGTGTAAACAGCAGTGCGTTTATCATCCATCTCTACAAGGCCATGGTTTTCCACCTTGTTGGAGTGAAGGCTTATGAGGTCCCAGGTGGTATTGCTGATGGCCTCACCATTGAAGGTAACCGCATAGAGAACGTCTATCCCACTATGGATGACAGGGGAACAGATTAGGTCCAGCTAAAACAGCACAAGAAAGGAGCTTTGGGTCTAGAGACAGCATTAGGTCAAGAGGGGGATTCTATCAAAACGTGGCACCTCCTCTTCTCCCCAGAGAATGGAGGGTCATAGCTCCAACAACAGGACAAGAATTCTAAGGAAGCCACAGAGTTAAGCCTACCACAGCATCAGAGCTCCTCATGCCCCACAGTTTGAACCACTTCCCTTTCTTTCAAAGCCAACTCCTTTCTTGTCAATAATTCCCTTCTTCCTTCCTTCCTCCTCTATGTGAACAACAGTTCCTGGGGAGAAAATATAACTATCGAGGCTGGCAAACTAATCAGAACTTCAGTGGTGTGGAGAGGCTAGGATATTGCAAGTCCAGAGTCAAAGTAATAGCCATTTACTGTCCACCTCTGTGGGTGACTTAAAGCCTGTGTTACTATTAGATAAATCCTTCAGATTGTACAAACAGCGCTCTAGCGCCCACCAACCCCAAAACTAAGATAACATCAGGGGCCTATAACAGAGATTCCTCCACTTTATCATGACCCACATCCCTGATATCTCCACCACTGTATTTTAAAAATATGCTGACTTATGACTTTCTTTGCTCTAATACTATGAAAACTTCATGAATTTAGCACATGGAATTTGATACAACCGAAACCTATGTTCCCAAGCCACAGTCACTTTATATATGGCTCTAGAATGTGCTATCTCTTATCTTCTCTGGGAGATATTTCTTGCATCAAAATTTGT
Organism: Ondatra zibethicus; assembly: GCA_004026605.1. Taxonomy (NCBI): domain Eukaryota; kingdom Metazoa; phylum Chordata; class Mammalia; order Rodentia; family Cricetidae; genus Ondatra; species Ondatra zibethicus. Next base: position 45,773 of record PVIU01011705.1, on the reverse strand, counting down.
TACAATTTATACTTCTGTTAGAAAAGATATACTGGTCTGTTCAGATGACTTAGACAATGATGGAATTTGCCACCAAGCCTGATGACCTGAGTTCAATTCCTGGACCCACAATAGTGTGAAGGAGAGAATCAACTCCCACAAGTTGACCCTAACCTCTGTTCACATTGTATGGTATGCATGTATGTACATGTACACATGCATGCACACACACATACACACACACACACCTTCTAACTCCTCCCCAAAAGAATATAAAATTTTTCTCATATTTCCTTATTATTGCTATCAGAAAAGTTAGGTACTAAACCACAGATATTTATTGAGGAGAAAAAATTTTTTAACTTTTAGGTAAAAAGTTAAATGTGAAAATAAAGCAAATTACTTTTCTAATATAGAAAAATGATAGATGATAGACAGCCAGATAGGCAGACAGACAGCAGGCTAGGATATTTTCTGGAATGACAGCTATGTTAATCTTTCAGGAGACCTACTTCTGAGTGACAGGCCAGAGAATTTACAGTTCAATAAATTTAAGGCAAAACTGCAAAGGGTGTTATGACATGATTTTTCTTTTGACCTGTTTACAACACTCTGACGCTTACTAACTCTATATTTAACTTAGAAATCTTTATGCGTTTTTTTATTTTTCTCTTTTATCTTTTCTTCTTTTGATGACTCCTTCATTAATGAATGAAATGGAACACCAGGAAGTGCTAACCAACAACTATTTACAAAGTAAGCTTTTTCACTAACCCTTTGTAGAAGCAAATGAAAAGAAGGTGGGATAAAAGAGGGAGAACAAACAAGCAGTAGCTGGTGTGTTATTTTACATTTCCTTAGCCACTGAAGAAATAATATGAGAAGATAAAGTTGGGAGCCAATGGGAACGTGTCTCATGGACAGTCAGTCACCCACCCACTCACTCAGGCATCTCTAACAACTAAGCACTAATAGCTTTTAAGTGCTCTCAACATGCCAGGCACTCGCTACGCCTTTACCTCCGTTAGTTTTCACAAAAGCTTATTAAAAGTTTTTTATGTTCAGAATATTGTTAAGAAAACAATAATAAAGTTAGAAGAGAAGGCAAAAGGCTTCTTGGAATTTTGCAGGGAAGATGTGGTGCAGCCCGGCTTCCGCCTCAGCTCCTGCCTTCTGAACTAAGCACGACCAAGCAATTACCTGACAGAGTCATTATGAGGGCATCTCTGTGTCATTCACCACCACACTGCCCCCAGCTTGCCTCTTCACACAGCCTTCACATCTGGTACACATGATACCTCCAGGGCCAAGAACAAAAACACCACTCAAGCCAGATGTGTAATGGAAGATATCTATTTCAGACATTCCATGGCAGCAAATGATTACCAACTCAAAACATAAAAACAGACAGCATCTTCTCAGGAAATCGAATATTTGTGGGCACAGATGTAGATACGTGCATGAGTATATCATATGTGTGTGAGTATATCATCCGTGATCGAACGGGTACCTACTCGATTACAATTGTCATGTGCTTGTAAAAAGATTTTGTTTTTGTGACCGCCTCTCTCTCTTCTTAAGTTTCCAGTCCCAATATTCATCTTGGCAGTTCATACTGAGGGCTACCCAGGCCCTATTACATAAGCAGAAATCTAGTCATGGAAATGAAGTTTCCTGAATGAATGTCACTTTTACTGAACCTTCAGGAAGGCTTATTAACCGATTAGGACTTCAGTGATGGGAAAGTTTGGACTAGAGGCAAATTATCTTGGATCATCTTTAGTCCTATTCATAGACATGTACTAGCCTCCTCTGTGTGTGACCTAACATCTTTGTGACTAGGAGGTAAATTCCTCAGATTGTGCAAACAGACCCCTAGTTTCCACCACCCAAAGGCTAAGATGGCCATCAGACACCATCTAAGTAAGGCCCACAGCTGACATTTCCTGCTTTTCTGTGCCCGTCTGTCTGTGTTCCCCTCACTGTATTTGAAACAGCGTCTGTTACTGTTTATTCTGTTACTATAAAACTCCTTGAAACCTTTACCACATCAGAACATGGAATTTGGGTAACATGGACTCTGTGTTTCTAGGACACAGCCACTCATATTTGACTTCAGAATTAACAGTCTTATCCCCTTAGAGGTGAGAGCTGTGCTTTCACATGGGCACCAGTGTATTGGGGCTTCTTTAAAGGCATCCCCATAGGTTAAACACAAATATAACAAACTACCCTAGTTTGATATAGTGGTCATTTGGGTCTCCCACCTTCCTCTGAGTTTGAGTTTATGAAAGAGACTTTTGATTGTAACTCCTCATGGATTTTCCTATGGGGAAGGAATACATGAACTAGCCAATGCAAAACTCTTACAGTTGGTGGGTGCATTTCCTATTTGAAAAAGATCGATTGAAAAGAATTGTCTTTTGTGGTTTAGGGAGTATGCAGTGGTCTTTAGAAGTCTTTCTTTCCTTCCTGAAAGTATTGTCTAGTTCGGGCCTGTCCTGATAGATACAGTGCAGATGATACCCAAGTCTATAAAGGATGCCTGTAAGCAACCAGACCTCTCCAACCTTCCTCCCCACCCTCCCTGTTAACATACATAATTGATTACATTGAGAAAAAGAAATTCTGGGTCCTTTCAATATTGATTTCCTCCCAGATCTGACAAAGTCATCCTAGAGGGTGACCTTAAGCTCTTAAAAGTGATAACTGATACTCCGGTAAACAGACCCTCAGCCACATTCCAAATAGAAAAGGCACGAGGTACCAGGGGCGCTAGTTAAATAGCACTTGAGTAGAGAAAGGGGACTAGTGGGAATATGGGGGGACAAAAGAGGGTAAGAGGGTGAACGTGACTGAAAGCCATTATGACATGTGAAGGGCATGTCCTCAATCACTCAAGATATCAAAGCCTTTTAATGTTTTAAGATAAAAGGTTAATCTGTGAGTAATTTTCAATCTTTCTCTTTAAGGAAAGAAACTATGTGATGATTTCAAGGCATAAAACGATAAGAGGACGCTTTCTGGTTCAAACTTACCATGCCACACTCCCCATTTCTCTTTGGAAACCTCTGGTCTTTTGATGTCTAGGTGCCACATACCGATCCTCAGATCTTTGCATGCCTGCTTTCTTCTCTTTGCTGAGCTTATTTCCCCCAATCCATGCATCCCCTTATACTCATGAACGAATGTGCACATGCCTCCTTCACTTGCTATGCCTTTTATGCTTCCGCTTAACTGTCACCTCCTCAGGGAGTTTCTTTCTCACACTGACAACATGGGTCATGCTCCATCTCTCCCACCATCTGGACTGACACAATTGTTATTCCAAACATTAGAATAATGCACTCCAAGCATCCAGAACAATGCCTAGCTCATAGTATCTCAATAAATACTTCCAAAAGTAATGACAAAATGATGGATGCTGTCACTGATATAAACAGATCATTTTAATTTTGCCATTTAAAGGGTATTTCATCTTTGAAGCTGAAATATTTTCTGTCCCTAAATATAAAAGGAACAACTTTTACCCTGAAGAGCATGTCTATTTTCTTCACACATTTGTGTTCAGTACTCATTTAGAGACATTGTTTCTGGGTCACCCACAACTCAATGCCACATTCTTTGCAAGCCTGGTGGGATAAATCACATCTGTATATTCAGAAAGTTGGGCTCCTCCTCAAGGTATCTGTACAACATACTATACTTTCTTGTAGTGTTAGCATGACTCTAAGACAGGAAACAATGGCAACAATTAAGAAAAGGATGAAGGAGAAGAAGAAAAGGAGTAGGGGGATGAAGTGGAGGAGGAAGAAGATGAGGCTGTGCCTAACAGAACTCCAATGGCGTCCTCATTATGTGAAATACTGGGCAAGGAAAGTCAAGCACTTATTTACTGGCAGGCTAGCATTTGCCTTGCATGGCTTTTAAACATGAAGGAGAGAAGATCATGAGAAATGTTCTTGGATGAGAAATCTATGCAAATCGGGAAGTCTGTGTTAGATTACCAACCTTGTTCTTTTCTGACAAAGTATCATTTTGCCTCCCAGTATTTGCGTTGCTCATCTAAAGATAATATGTCTTCTATAACATACCTTGTCTAGTAAAGACAAATTCATCAAGAAAGATAAAATGACTCAGAAAGATACTATAATTTATAATCATGTTTTTGTCTTGGAACAAGAACTCAAAGAAATACTTGCAATACCAAGAAACCATGTATTCTTAAAGTCAAGAACTTCACTGTGACCCAGGAAAGCTGCATTCCGGCAAGCCACAAAGTGCAAAGACCGCTCAGGATGAAGGAAATTTTTTAAAATTTCAAGATGCCAAGGAAGTCCACAAGAGGGGTAGACAGAGCATTTCTGATCAAAGAAAGCTGTGCTGGCCCTACACCCAGTAACCTGAGGTAGCCAGCCACCGGGGCACCAGGTGCATTTCAGTGTGAACCACCCTGGAACCCATCAGTTAGGCATCAATCATATGGAGGAGAGATTCGCCCTTATTCTCTCACCCCAGATACCCCGATAGGCTAGTTTGCTGAACACAGTTTGCATATCATCACTCAAGTTAAATAAGAGTAGAGTATTTCAGGGAAACTCAGACAATGCCTCTCTAATAATGCTTCTTCTAGAAAGAAAGTGTATGCTTGCTTTACAACGCCTGAAACTGAAGTTAGGACATGTGTCTGCCAGATCAACACGCTAGCTGTTCCTTTCAAATGGGTTCTAGTAAGTCTGTGTAATAAGTGGGGATTGCACATAGTAAAAAAGCAAATCAAAAATTTCACACGCATCTAAATGCTGGTGGCAAAGGAGGACAGAGTGTAGATTCTTTATTTCTGTTCTACACGGTCGCTCATGCACAACTCGGAACATCGGCATATCAAATTTACAAATCAGTTCAGCCAACTAGCTGACACTACCTGTAACACTACACAATTTTGGAAATTCTGTCTTGGCTAATGTTCTGTACTAATGTAGTAAGTTCATATTCAATTGTTTTCTGTGTTCTACACAGGACTGTTAGCAGTCAGCAAATGGCTACTACCCATCCTTTCAATACTAGGGCTAACCTCAAGATTTAGGGGTATTTCCACAGTCTGATCACCATAAGAAGTAACTAAACAGCTAGATCTCTTGAATGCATAGTGCAGAGCAGGTTACAATCACTAAAAGTAGAAACCCAAATTCTGATTGATCAAGATATCTGATATCTCATAGTCATGTAACTTTCAACAAGACAATCTGTCTCTCTAAAATAAGTGTCCTCACTAGCCAAAAGAAAACTAATACAATTCTCATTCTACTATCCTACAAGAGTACTAAGATGGTAACATTTTAAGGAAAAAAAGGATTATCACCCTACGTATTCCTAAAAGACAAAACCCAAAAACTATTCATTTCTCTATGCATGGTGTTTGCCCAATAACAAAGCATTTCATAAATACTTGCAAAAATAATGTAATTTAAATCAGAAAGACCTTTTCAAACCAAGGTGTCAACCCTAGGTGTTTATTGGGGGTTGGTTTTAGTGACCTCCCTCATTCCATGCACGCCAAATTCCACGATGTCTAAGCACCTTAAATGCAGTGGAACAGACACTACATGCATCTTTCAACTTACTTTAGGTTAGCAACAAACCTGACACTAGGGAAAGTCTCAGGTATCCACAAGGATGACCCCAGTTAAGATTCTAAGCAATGTGGCATAACTGGATATCAACATGTAGAAAAATAAAAATAGATCCATATCTATCACCACGCACAAAACTCAAGTCCAAATGGACCAAAGATCTCAACATAAAGCCAGCCACATTGAACCTCACAGAAGAGAAAGTGGGAAGTACACTTGAACGCATTGGTACAGGAGACCACTTCCTAAATAAAGCCCCAGTAGCACAGACACTGAGAGAAACAATTAACAAATGGGACCTCCTGAAACTGAAAAGCTTCTGTAAAGCAAAGGATATGGTCAAGACAAAATGACAGAATGAGAAAAGATCTTCACTAACCCCACATCAGACAGAGGTCTGATATCCAAAATATACAAAGAACTCAAGAAATTGGTCATCAAAAGAACAAATCATCCAATAAAATAATGGAGTGCAGACCTAAACAGAGAACTCTCAACAGAGGAATCTAAAATGGCTGAAAGACATTTAAGGAAATGTTCAACATCCTTAGTCATCAGAGAAATGCAAATCAAAACAACTCTGAGATTCCATCTTACACCTGTAAGAATGGCCAAGATCAAAAACACTGATGGCAACTTATGCTGGAGAGGTTGTGGGGTAAAGGGAACACTTCTGCATTGCTGGTGGGAGTGCAAGCTGGTACAGCCCCTTTGGATATCAGTATGGCGATTTCTCAGAAAATTAGAAAACAACTTTTCTCAAGACCCAGCAATACCACTTTTGGGTATATATCCAAAGGATGCTCAATCATGCCACAAGGACATGTGCTCAACTATGTTCATAGCAGCTTTGTTTGTCATAGCCAGAACCTGGAAACAACCTAAATGCCCTTCGACCAAAAAATAGATAAGGAAAATGTGGTACATTTACACAATGCAGTACTACATAGCAGAAATAATGACATCTTGAAATTGCAGGCAAATGGATGGATCTAGAAAACATCATATCGAGTGAGGTAACCAAGACCCAGAAAGACAAATATCATATGTACTGACTCATAAGTGGCTTTTAGACATAAATCAAAGAAAACCAGCCTATAATTCACAATCCTAGAGAACCTAGACAACAATGAAGAGACTAAGAGAGACATACAAGGTTCTAATCTACATGGAAAGTAGAAAAAGACAAGATCTCCTGAGTAAATTTGGAGCATGGGGACCATGGGAGAGGGTTGAAGGGGAGGGGAGAGTAAGGGAGGGGAGCAGAAAAAAATGTAGGGCTTGATAAAATCAATTAAAAAAAAGAATCTAAGCAATAGTGGAGAGGGTGCCTGAACTGGCCTTCCCCTCTAATCAGATTGATGACCTTAATTGTCATCATAGAACCTTCATCCAGCAACTGATGGAAGCGGATACAAAGCTCCCCAGAGTCCAGTCAAAGAGAAGTAGGAATGATAATATGTGCAAAGGGGTCAAGACTGTGGTGGGGACCCACGCTAATGGGAGCTCACTGGCTTTGTACTGACAGCTGGGGACCGAACTAGGCCCTCTGAATGTAGGTGACAGTTGTGTAGCTTGGGAAATTTGTAGGGGCACTGGCAGTGGGGGCACAATTTATCCCTGGTGCATGAACTGGCTTTCTGGAGCCCATTCCCTATGGAGGGATACCTTGTTCAGCCTAGATACAGTGGAGAGGGCCTTGGTCCTGCCTCAAGTGATGTGACAGACTTTGTTGACTTCCCATAGGAGGTCTTACCCTCTCCAAGGAGTGGATGGGGCAAGGGAGAAGGTAGGGAGACCGGTAGGAGGGGAGGAAGGGGGAATTGGGATTGGAATGTAAATTTTAAAAAATTGTTTTTAAAAAAAAATAAAATTTAAAAAACAGTGATCCTCAAGCTTCCTAATGCAACCCTTTAATACAATTCCTCATGTTGTGGTGACCCTAGCCATAAAATTATTTCATTGCTGCTTCAGAACTGTAGTCTTGCTACTGCTATGAACCATAATGTAAATATCTGATATGTGACCCTGTGGGTTAGATTGAGAACCAATATTCTAAATCCTCAGTAGAATGCTTCTCAATGTAAATGCTATCTGGGGCATAATGACAACCCAAAAACACCTGCATACATTCACTACATTATCTTTGTTTTTGATTTCTGTTCTATAGTGTTTTCATGAGCAGTTAGTTGAATCCACAGATACACAGATATGAAAGCCAAAGATGCCGAGCCGGCTGTAATGAAGGAACATTTCTGTAATCACTGAACATTTCTATAGTTAGCCATAAATTTGCTTCATGGACTCCATTTGTAGTTACCAGGCTTTTAAGAGAAGTAAATTAAGAATCCATGGACAAAACCAGTAACTTTCAAAAAACAGGGAACTGGTTGTGTCTTTGCATTGTGCTTCCTAAAATGTCAAGAACAGCTATCTTTACAAATAAGCTATCATAAAGTTCAATGATATCACCTTCATCAAATGCGCCTTAAAGTTCATTTGACTGAATGGCACAGAGGACTTGAAAGTGTGTTTGCTAATGAGTTTTATTCTCATTTTAAATTAACTCATTTAAAATACTAGTCAGTCAGCTATCAATCACAGCCTATGAGTGAACAGCCTAATGTCTATGAAACTCCTATTTCAGTGTTCATAAAATGGTTTTTTGTTGGGCTGGAGAGATGGCTCAGCAGTTAAGAACATTGGCTGCTCTTCCAGAGGACCCAGGTTCAATTCCCAGCATCCACGTGGCCGCTTATAACTGTTTGTAACTCCAGTTCCAGGGGATCTGACACCCCCACACAGATATACATACAGGCAAAACACCAATCACCGTTCATAAAATAAAAATCAATTAAATTATTTTTTTAAAAAATGATTTTTGTCTTGGAAAGTTTGGCTTTTGTGGACAGAGAATTTCATTATGCAACCCAGGCTGGTTTTGAACTGGCAGTCAGCCTGCCTTGGGTCTAAGGACTAAGGTTATGGGTGTATACCACCACAGACAGTGACCAAATAAAGCTTCACTGGCGAACAGCTGTCCTCTTTAGTTAACAATGCATCTCCTGTGTCTATGGCATGAGAAGTTGCAATAGGGACTCTATGGCCTTCAAAGGTTAAAATATTTATCATGGCGCTTTGCAGCTTGCCCACTTCTGTCCTATAAGGAGTAGCACAATGAGACTAGGGGAACCTGGAGAACTGAGCTGTGCGCTTCTGTACCCTAGCACTAGATACTAACAGTGGACAGCACAGAAATGACAAAAGGGACTTTTACCTGCCATTTTCCTGAGGAGACCTGAAAATAACAAAAGTATCGGTTAGAGTTCAATTATCTTTATAATTGTCACATCATTCACTGTTATTTGAAATGTCTTCTTAAGGAAAATACGTAACCAAATCAGATCTACAGTGTGCTAGAAGTTAAGAAAAAGAAAGTGAGCTTGGGGCTCACTGTTGGTCCGCACACCAAGTTCCAGGACAGCCACGCCTATGTAGAAAGACTGTGTCTCAAAAAGCAAAAGGAAACGAAGGTAAAGAAAGAAAGAAGTCATCTTAAAGCCAAAGGCTTTCACAGTTTTTTTTTTAATTTACCCTAAAAATATTTCTTAAGTGTGTGATTCATCTCTGTAAATCAACTTATTGGCAGATCATCAGAAGATTTCAATTGTTGGTATTAGAATCAGGACTGGCAGGCTGGAGGGATGGCTCAGTAGTTAAGAGCACTTGTACTAAGACCATTGGCAAAGGTCCGACCAGCTAGCCTCCGGTACACTGCACAGTGTTTAGTCTTTGTTTATTTCATATAACAGGCATCAGACAGATCTTCTTGGTCTGGAAAGATGCTCAGCAGTTAAGAGTACTGGCTGCTCTTCCAGAGGACCCATATTGGATCCCCAGCACCCACATGGCAGCTCACAACTGTCTGTAACTCTAGTCCCAGGGGATCCTATACCCTCTTCTAGCCTCTGGGGGACTGCACACATGCAATGTAGAGTTACATGCAGGTAAAACACCCAAATACACAAAATAACAAAAATTTTTAAAAAAATAGAACATCTCCTACACCCAAAACTGTGCTAAGCGCTTTACAAAAACTAATTCACTTAATCCTCATTAAGATTCATTAAGGACTGCTAATATCCACATTGCATGTAAAGAGACTAAGGAACAAAGACATCATTAATTTCCCCCAAAGGATTGCAAAAGCATTTTTAAAGTGGGACTTAGAGGTGAATTTATTTTATACAGAGGAAAAGTTGAGATCTAGTACTCCACTCAAAACCATCAGCCCAAGGTGCACAGGCAGCCTTCCCAGCCAGACAAGCTAGACAAGATGATTCCAGAGGTCATGTGTGCCACAGGCTACCAAATGAGTGAGATCTTCAATGGCCTTTGTTCTGGTCATCATGGAGGTGCTGCAACGCTCAACTGGAAGGGCTGTTGTGGTCAAGTAGATAGTGTAACAGGCATTGCCTCTCTGCACTAGGTGGTTACGTGCCCTTGGGTTAATGATTTCGATTTCCTCTGTTTTGGTTTCTTTACAGAAGGAAATAGGGCACCATGCGCACACACACACACAGAGAGAGAGAGAGAGAGAGAGAGAGAGAGAGAGAGAGAGAGAGAGAGAGAGAGAGAGAGAGAGAACACATACCTACACACAGGCACACTATAAGTGCTACATTAATATTTGCTGTGATTGCCACCACAAGTACTACTGAGAACATGAAGCACAGCCCCAAACTGGGTCCCTATATCCAACATCCAGGCAAAAGCAATGGCCCAGCTCCCAAATAGAAGACTCATGGGGAGGTAAAGAGGAAGCCCTGAAATATGAGCTGTTTCACTTCAAAATCCCTCCTCCACCATCAGGTGAGAGCTGCTTGTCCACAGTAGGCTAGTTGATTCCTTTAGCCGCTTTGTCCCTCTGGAAAAGGAGGGTTGGCAGTGTCGGCCCTGAGGACAACAAGGAGAAGCTTCAGAGAAAGCCTGAAGTCGCTTCTAGTCTGACTCCAGGGTCCAGTGCCAAATGAGAGCTGCATAGCTGGCCTAAACAACGCCTAGGATCTTCCTATAGTCCAGCCAGAGACCGAGCTACAGCTCCATGGTTACATTAGTTTGACTCTCATTAACTCAGTTTCACTTGCACAAAACTAGTGCTAATTAATTCACCAGAAGTAACATTATTACAGCACTCCAATCTCGTGCTGTTAGAATATATGTGGTGAACACCAGGCTAGTCCATTCAAAGAGCAGCACAGCACACACGCGTTCTTGGAGTACATCTCTTTACCTGAATTCAAGAACACGAATGTCCTTGTATCCTGGCAACCCTGTGAATGCGCTTCCAACCTGTTCAGAACATAAAGAAGATAACTATGTAGAATATGCAAAAAAATATTTCAATGTTTTGAAGAGCAGAACAAAAAGTACGTTTGTATCTTACAATTATCGGAGCTCGGACACACAGATCAAAGGTCATAATGTTAGAAATGGTGTTTACTGCATATTATCATCATCTCTTTTTCATTTTAGGTTTCATGATTTTAATGTGCTTTAATTTTATTTTTGTAACTTAAAAAAGCACACTTCTTAATAGTTAAAGCCACATTTTCCTCCTTTGTGTGAAATATTAAGAAAAAAACATTCATTTCAAAAGAAGCTATAAAAGTATTTGTATAGCAGCATTTTTAAATGTTACTGTTCCAGTTGGAAATCTGGCCCCAGCAGGCACCCTGGCAGAGTCAAGCGTCTGTTTTCCCTGAGTGTGAATGTGTCTGAGAGTGTCTGTTTCCTGTCCCCACATCACAAGAGAACTAGGAATACACTCAGCAGTCAACAAAAGTCTACAAGGCCCGAGTTATCCCCAGACAGACTGGACGTCACAAAATAGATTAAGAAGCAGTGGCCAGATAACTCTGCTGGTTAAAATATCAATTTATGAGCGTCACATCCGTGAGAGCTGGTTTCAATACCAAGTCTTTAACATGCAGCCACATCTGTCCATATAAGCTCAGCAACTGAAGAAAGAAAAAGAATGCCATACTGGGAATGTAAAAATAATCTAATTATATAAAAAATATGTATTTAAACAAAATTTAATATTTAATCCATAATAATTCCAAAGGTGGCTCACCAGATGGATAGGGCAAACACAAGAAAAATAAAAATATTAGGGGACTTTAGAGACTTCTCTGGGGAGCTGCTTTTAACCACAACCTCACAAAATCAGGAGAGTAAAACTATTTGGAATCGTGGTTCACTGCAGATCTTCTTGTTTTAAAAATGAAGAATTCAAGGAGCTGTGGCAATGGCTCTGTCGGTCAAGTGCTTGACCTAGTTTGACCTCCAACACCCACATGAAAATGCCTGTGATTGCAGCGCTGGGTAGGCTGGCACAGGAAGATCTCTGCTGAGGCTTGCTGGCCATCCTGAGTCAGTGAGCTCCGGGTTCAGGAACATATCCTGTCTCAAAAATGAAGGTGGAGAGTAACTGAAGAAAACACTCAATGTCCATATACACACTCACACATGTGCATGTACTCTACACACAAGAACACATGCACGTGGGCTCACACAGATGTGTGTGTACCTCGTGTACACACAAATAAAGGATTCACATCCATAAAGCATTTGCCTGTGTAGCTTGCCCTGTTTTACTATTTGAGAAGGAAGAGTAAATACTGCAGGATAAGGGCAGAGGGACATCGTAGAAGTAAGAAGCTGTTGTGGGATATTATTTTAAGATGTGCTACATTCATTTATGCTGTGGAACATTTGTTTTAATGATGCAAAGATGTGTTACAGTCTTTTTTGGGGGGGTTTTCAAGACAGGGTTTCTCTGTAGCTTTTGGGGTCTGTTCTGGAACTAGCTATTGTAGGCCAGGCTGGCCTCGAACTCACAGAGATCCGCCTGCCTCTGCCTCCTGAGTGCTGGGATTAAAGGCATGCACCACCACCGCCTGGCATGTTACATTCTTTTATGTTGCATTTGTTTAACTCTGTGAAACTGTTTTACTTTGCCTGTCTAAAACACCTAATGGTCTAATAAAGAGCTGAACAGTCAATAGCAAGGCAGGAGAAAGGATAGGTGGACTGGTAGGCAGGGAGAATCAATAGAAAAAAAAGAGAGAAGAGAGATAAAGCAGCAAGAAAAGGAGGAGCAAGAGAACAGGAGAGGAGGATAATAGGGCCAGCCACAGAGTAAGAGTGAAAGTAAGACATAGAGAAGTAAGAAAAGGAAAGGCCCAGAGGCAAAAGGTATATGGGATAATTTAAGTTAGAAAAGCTGGCTAGAAACAAGGCACGCTAAAGGTAGGCATTCATAAGAAAGTAATAAGCCTCTGTGTGACTTATTTGGGAGCTGGGTGGTGGGCCCCCAAAAGAGTCAAAGAGCAAAGAACAAAGAGTCAAAGAACAAAGAAGATCTGGGAGAAAAAACAACAACAAGAATCAGAAGTCTAAGGTCATGCATTTGCTGGTCAACTGAATGAGCATCAGCTTTCCTCTTGGAACTAAGACTGCCCTGCCTTCCACCACATCCGCCTTTGAACATTAACATGAACTGAGCTGAAAGCATCCCATCAACTGCACAATGCCATTATTACCAAGGGGGCCCAGGCCTAGGATTGGGTCCAAACATATACACGTGTTCTAAGTCACCTCATGCAGTTAGCCACTGCACAGAGATCCAGTGCAAGAAATCATTTCATTTTATCAGCACCCATATTAGGAACAGGTACAACTTACTGAGCGATTGCTCTATCTGGGGCTTGGAAACTCTACTTCTAATCTCTGAAGTACCACCAAAACACACACACTACTCTGATTTCATAAATGACAAAGCTGAGACACTAAGATGGCACTCACAGGATCACAGAAAAGCTTTTAACCAGTCCCTCATAATGTCAGGCTGTGGAATTTTTCTTTAAATCTTGGTGCACTAAAGATCTTGTTTTAAGAATGAAGAATTCAAGGATGGCTGGCTCGGAAGCTACTTGCCAGTCAGCTCTCTCTAATGCTGCCGTTCATATTTGCCCATTGAACTACATGCCCTTTCCCTTTTCTCCTGCCTCATGATATATTTGAAATGGAGAAACTCATTATAGTTTCTGAAGGAGTCCCTGTACAGGAAACAAGGAAGGACCACTTTGAAAGGCAAATAGAGGCTGGGGTGATGACTGAATAGGTGAAGGGTTTGCCTTGCAAGTGTGAAGGTCTGGATTCAAATTCCTAGAAACTGACGTAAGGCCAGATGCCATGAAGAGCATCTGTGATCTCAGTGCTTCAGACGGGAGGTAGAGACAGGAGGATGCCTGGAAGCTAGCATGCCAGACAGCCTGATACACACATCAGCAAACAACAGTGACCCTGTCTAAACAAGGCATAAAGCAAGAACCAAAAACTGAGGCTACCCTCTGAACTCCACATGCAGGTTGAACCATGCACATGTACAAGCACACACACGCGTGCACACACGTATGCACACATGCATGCACGTGCACACATACACACACACAAAACCTTACACACAAAGAAATAGTTATCAGAGCACGTGTCACTCCAGGTCAGAAGGCTAGTCAGAAGGAGAAGGGGTGGCTCAAGTTTGGCCCAGACCATTCATCACCCTCATACTACCTCAGCTCAGTGGCCACATATTTCATAAAGTCATTACTGAGGGGACAACTTTCAACGTGTTTATTAGATTTTTTTCTCTAAATCTCCAGTCATCCCTGCAGTTGTTTACTGAAACACTGAAGCTTGTTAAAGGCTCCTTAATCCAGGCAGGAAGACCAGACAGCCAACTCAAGACAGATCTGATGCCAGGTGGCCACTGGCCTGGCTGACATTTCTCCTGCATACCACCCAGCCTTGCAACTTGGCCGCACACTTAGGAAAAGAATCGTCTGGCTTACACTCCTCCCCATGTCTGAAGGCTGCAATGATGCTATTTGGCTGACAGATGCATATTTTTATTTCCCATCTGGACACAATGACCAGGGAAGGAAATTAAACCAAGGTAATGGAATTAACAAACTTAGTCAAGGAGAAGTCAATCAAGTAGGGATGGAAAACAAACAGGAAGAAATGGTGTGCCCAGTCATCACACAGAAGAGCAGATGGCACTCAAGGCGATGCTACATAAGAACAAAGACTAGAAGGGCACCAGGTATGGCTGATGTTTAATGGAAGAATTCTGAGTTCAAAGTCTATCCAGAATTCTTTCATAAGGTAAGTAACAGCACAGTTTAGCACATGGTTATTTAGAAAATTCCCTTTAAAAAAAAAAAAAAACAACCTCTCACCAGAGGACAGAGGCAAAGAGGATTTATTTCCCATATCCCTTCTGGTGCTTCTCAACTTTGCACACTTGTACCTGTGAGTTAACTACTTAAAAGTGTCCAAACAAAGAAAAAGAAGAATAAAGATGAAATTTAAAGAAATTAAAGCTAATGTTCTCTCCAGAAAAAAAAGATAAGCAGCACATAGCTGTTCAGAGACATCCATTCCTCCAGACATTGATGAGCCGAAGTTAAAGAGCACAGAGCCCACGTGTCCTTGGCTGCACTGAATTGCAATGAGCATTTGCTTGTTAATGGGCAGAAAGAGGTTTCTGTGACAGAGCTGACCTTTCTCTGAACGTTTCCCAACATTTTCTGAACCCTAGAAACCCAGCACATGCTCAGCTTGAGTTCTCAACTTACCTTTAAGCACTGTTGTGGTTATGAAAAAGTTAATCCCCAACAAACAATCATGTTAGCCAGTCAAATGAACCACCTGCATGGTGATGTTTGTTTCCCATAAAGTACATGTTTAAAATAAATAAAAGTTTCTTATAAAAATTTTAAAAAGAAAAATCACCCCACCTCTGAAATAAACTCTTCAACAAGGAGCCGGTAGAGGGCACTGGAGGGATCCCGCAGCTCTTGGCTGTATTGCTTCCCCAGAAGGCGGATGCTGAATTCAGCTATCTGTTCCACAGCAGGCTGTGTGGGCCCCTCTGTTACCTTCTCAATTTCATTGCTGATCTGGATTTAGATATAATAAATATCAGTATTTATTTATTCAGTCAATAAATATTTACTGATTACCCTCAGTGTTCCAGTATTTAATGATAACTTTTTATGTAGTATTTAATTTTACAATAAATTGAATAACCTTTAGGATATATGTGAATGTTATAATCACTATATAATTGTATAGTGTTTCAGCACACATTGACGAGGAAGAGCAAGAATATTTCCATAGGAAACTATCAAGATGAGTAAGAAAATAGTTGAACATTCTATAATTTCATCAAAGCATGGCTTACAGAGATGGTTCTTAAACATTTTGATTCAAAACTCCATTTACACTCTTGAAAATAACTCAGCAACTCAGGAAAGTTTTATTGATAAGTGTTACAACTCTAAATATTTACCAACAAACTTTTCAAAAGATAAATTTGAAAAACATATACTAATTCATTTAAAAACAGCAGAGTAGTTGGGTATAGTGGTACATGCTTTTAGCTCCAACACTGGGAGGCAGAGGCAGGTAGATCTCTATGAGTTCAAGAACAGCCTGGTCTACGTGGTAAGCTCCAAAGCCAAGGCTACATAGGAACACCCTGTCTCAAATATAGTAATAATAACAGAGTAAGCAAATTTCATGCAAAAGTCAACAACACATGCTATGAAGCTGAAAATAGTGGGAAAGTGACATTGTTTATACTTTTGCAAATTCCGGAATGTCTGGCTTAATACAATATGGCTGAATTCTTATGTTTATTTCTGTATTAAATTAATCACAATGTACTATTCTAACAGAAGCAACATGAAGAAAATCTGGGCATATAAATATGTATTAGAGGAAAGGAAACAGAGCAATAATCTTTTCAGATAACTTGGAATATTCTGTAATGACACTACACCAGCTTAAAAACAGATCATTTCTTAAACAATAATTGCCTTTGGTCAAAACCACAACAAATTTTGTGCTCCACTCTGTGACATTAAAACCTAAGTCCAGACTGGGGAGCATTTGACTAGCATGTTCAAGACCCTGGGTTCAATCGCAGAAATTACACACACACACACACACACACACACACACACACAATCAGAAGCTGGTGTGTTAGTGTGCGTCTATATTCCCACAGTCAGAAGGTTGAGTGAGGCTGAACAAAGACCAAGAGTTCAAGGTCAGCCTGGGCCTCATAGTGGGTTACAAGAGCTACAGAGTGAAGATCCAAGATGCCATCTCAAAAAAAAAAAAAAGAAGAAGAAAATAAAATTATTCCAGGTCTTCCAGTGGCCAAAGCTGATAGAACTTGGGCAACAAAATTAATATGGAATTATAACACAAATAACAAACTATCCATAAGTCCATATGAATAAAAGACTGAATAAATGAAGGTAGCAATAGCTTCTTTCACAAGTTTATTTGATAAATCTAGAAGGAATGAGGGAATTCAAGTATTACTACTAGAACACTACAGTAATAGTTGCTGTATGCTGCACATTTAAATGAGCCCATTCAAGCCGAGTGCCTCTGCTGTACGTATAGAAACATAGGAAGGGTGCACAAGCAGCCTGAAGATGCTGAGCAATCCAATGGCTTGGCTGAGACTAGACACGTTGGGGCCTTTGCACTGTACACTTTTCATCTGATGGCTATCAGAAGCCTACCAAGTTTCAGGACAGGAAATAACCTTGAAGATCACCCCCATTCCCTCTGGTGACTGAATTCTCCCCACAACACCCCTGAAAAGAGGCTGCCCATCTCTACTTAAAGGCTGTCATCAGAAGCAGGCATGCTTTTCAGAGCAGGCGCTCACGCTTTCAAAACGCTGCCAAAGTTGGGAAAGTCTTATGATTAAACCCAAACTGCCTCCCTAGAAGTTCCATTGTTGATAAAGGTTGTGTGCCCTGGCTCACAAGTAAACTACAATCACAGGGGGCCTTTCACAGATGCCAGGAAGCTACCAAACTTCCTCTGACTCGTCACTGGCTCCTCTCCTCCTGACGTTTCCTGACCTTAAATTTACCTCAGAGTGTCGCACCCATACATGAGTTCTAATTAAGATATGGTAGCACTATCACCTACTTAAGGGAGATTTTATATTTTTATTAATGCAATCTAATATTGCGTGACCATTTTCTACATTTGGGTATTTTTCCAGTAAGTACATTCTACTTACTGCTCAGTAATGCTAAGACCACTAATGACAAAATTTGTTAGGTATGTGGAGTTTTATACAGACTGCCTTTTTGTTTATTAAATTTCATCTTGGGGTTGGAGAGATGAATCAGCAGCTAAGGGCATTGCTACCTTGTGAGGGCTGGGTTTAGTTCCTGCCACCCATGTGAAGCAACTCACAACCACTTCTAAGTGCAGTCCCAAGGAACCTGGTGCATTGTTCTGGCTCCACAGGCACCTTCACACACATGAACATAAAGCACACACATATATACACACACACAATTTCTAAAATAAATATATCAGAGCTAGAGAGATGGCTCATCCATTGAGAGCACTGCCTGCTCTTCCAGAGGTTCTGAGTTCAATTCTCAGCAACTACGTGGTAGCTCACAATTATCTGTAATGAGATCTGGTGCCCTCTTCTAGTGTGAAGGCATATGACTACTTGAATTTTGGCAAGTCCCAAAATCATACAAAAAAAATAAATAAAACAACCACACCAATAAACTGTTTCAGGGAAACTGCATACCAAAATGCCAAAGAACAAAACTCCATCATGCATAAAATCAGTTCAAAGTTGGTCAAAGTCCTAATGTAAATAGCCCAGACTAAGAAACTCCTAGGAAAAACTCAGAGAAAACCACTGGAGAAATCTGTATAGACCAGTGTTTTTATGAGATCCTGAAGCACAGGCTACAGATGCAGACTAATGGCCTTAATATCCAACAAAGGAGCTGCCACACACCAAAATCAGCAATGATGAGAACGAAGGAACAACCTGCAGGATGCAGTGACTACCGCCAAGCACTGGGCTGAGCTCCTGGAGCTGAGCTGAAGCAAGGGAAGAGAGACCATATGAGCAAGGGTTATCAAGATCATGATTGGGAAAACCACAGAGACAGCTGACCCGAGCTAGTGGGAGCTCATGGAGTCCAGACTGACAGCTGGGGTTCTTGCATGGGACCCAACCAAGCTCTCTGAATGTGGGTGACAGTTATGTGGCTTGATCTGTTGGAGGGCCTCTGGAAGTGGGGCCAGGACTTATCCTGGGTGCATGAACTGACTTGGTGGAGCCCATCGCTATGGTGGGATACCTTGCTCAGCCTTGATACAGGGAGGAAGGGCTTGGTCCTGCCTCAATATGGATACTAGACTTTGTTGACTCCCCAAGGGAGGCCTTACCTCCTCTGAGGAGTGGAGGGGGTCAGGAGAAGGGGAGGGAGGGGAACTGAGGCTAGTGTGTAAAATCAAAAAAATATTAAATAAAAATAAGTTAAGCAGAAAAAAAGAAAGAAAGAACTGCAGAATAGGAGAAAATATCTGCACTCCATACATTTGATTATGGATCGATACTTAAAGTTTTAAAGAGCTCAAGCAACTCAACAGCAACAAGACAAAATAATCTGACAAACAAGCTGAGCAACTGAACAGATGTTTCTTCAGGAAAAATACATAAATACTGACCAAGGAAGGGATGGAGGCAAATGGAACTCTTCCCCGACTTCACATCAGTTATAATGTCCACACTACGAAGGGAGGATGTAAGGTAACCAAACCTCACCTTCCTGAAGAATATCTTTATCATTTGCTCCTTAATAAATAAGTCACAATACAATGAGCCCTTAAGTTTTTTAAATTCAGAATTTAAGGGGGAAAAAATTGTGGTTATGTGTATGTATGTGCATGCGCACACACAAGCAAGCATGCACAGTGGGGTGTGGATGTGTGTGTGTGTGTGTGTGTGTGTGTGCTGACGTGTGTGTGTGTGTGCTGACGTGTGTGTGGGATATGTGCCTGTGTGTACACAGGTCTGTACATGCATGTGCAGGGAAGCCAGAGGTTAATGGCAGGTGTCTTCCTCAATTGCTCTCCATTTCTCTTACTGAGGGAGAGTGTTTCACAAACCCCAGGATTCATGGATTCAGTTATTCTAGCCTGCCAGCTTTGGCTAAGGACCAGCTCTGGGATACAGCGGGGCTGCGGTGGCTGCCTACCTTTCTGTGAGGGTGGTACAGTCAGGCTGCCTGACTTTCTATGTGGAAGATACAAGTAGGTTGCAAAGCTGCCTAGCTCTTTATGGGGGTGAGACAGGTGGACTGTGTGACTGTCTGGCTTTCTATTGGGGTGATACAGGCAGACTCCCTGGCAGCCTGACTTTCTATGATGATACACAAGGACTTCTGTGCCTGCCTAGCTTTCTGTGAGGGTGATACAGCAGGCTGCCATGCCTGCCTGGCTTCCTATGTGGGTGATGGAGGTGGGCTGCCATCCCTCCCCTTCTCCCCTCTGTCTACCCCTCTCCTTTTCCCCACCCCACCCCCACCCCCACGCTCCCAACTTTTGCCTGGCGATCTTGTCTGCTTCCAATTTCCAGGAGGATCTATATATATTTTTCTTTGGGTTCCTCTTATTACTTAGCTTCTCTAGGATCGAGAACTATAGGCTCATGTTCTTTGTTTACCCAAGAGATGCCTAATCATACTACAAAAGCATTTGTTCAACTATGTTCATAGCAGCATTATTTGTAATAGCCAGAACATGGAAACAACCTAGATGCCCCTCAAGGAAAGAATGGAAAAGGAAAGTGTGGCACATCTACACATTAGAGTACTACTCAGTGGTAAAAAACAATGACATCTTGAATTTTGCATGCAAATGGATGGAAATAAAAAACACTATCCTGAGTGAGATAACTCAGACCCAAAAATATGAATATGGTATGTACTCACTCATTAGTGGATACTAGCCATAAACAAAGGATGGAGGTGGGCTGCCATGCATGCCTGGCTTCTTGTGTGGGTGATGGAGGTGGGCTGCCATCCCTACCTGGCTTCCTGTGTGGGTGATGGAGGTGGGCTGCCATCCCTACCTGGCTTCCTGTGTGGGTGATGGAGGTGGGCTGCCATCCCTGCCTGGCTTCTTGTGTGGGTGAAGGAGGTGGGCTGCCATGCCTACTTGGCTACAGATGAGAGTGATACAGATGGACCGTGACGGCTGCCTGGCTTTCTATGTGGGCACTGGGGATTTGAATTCTGTTTCTTGCTTCTGCACCTCTGGAGTTCCCTCTACTGAGCCATCTCCCAACCCAGAACTGAACACACCTTTCAATAAGATGCTTCCATCTGCCTGGGCAAGGTATACTCCTTTACTGGCCCTGTACCCTTTGGTAGTGGACCTTCGTCTCTAAGCGCCTTTTAGTAGATGGGCTCCTGTTGATGGGAGTGTATTTAAGAGGCGCGAGCACTTTCAGAATTTTAAACTGAATGAAATCCATGTCCTTTCTCTCAAAGGATGTTAAGGCCCAATCTGCTAAGGGCTAGAAGGTCATTTATTTATCAGCATGACAGTTTCCCAGAAATCCTCTATCAAAAATTTACCAATAAGACAGACTTATTCAGCTCTTCCAAGGGACATCAAACATCTGAATGTACTGGATTTAGAATTTATAATATTTTTCAGAGCCATGCACTATGTGAAGTTCTGTGCAGTTTAGAAATGGAATAAACCCTGTTAACCCACATCCTCCATGTTAGAAAGCAACAAAACAGAGCTGGACTTACGCTCTCCTCTGGTGACACCACACTGCTCTCTGAGGCCTCCCCTGGATACGAAGCACTGGGAACAGCACCTAAGCAGAAAACAAAATGCACATGACATTTATCCTTGAGTAAGCCAGAATTCACAGGGTTTTTTTAGTTATAAACTCAAGAGACATTTGTAGAAGCTTCCTAGAATCTTAATAATTATGATTCACTAAATGAATGGGGTTTTTTTTGTTTGTTTGTTTTTAGTGTGTCAGGCTCTAATATAGATACTAAGATACGAAAAGAAAGTCTCTATTTCTAGGGATATCTAGCTAGTAAAGGGAACAGACACTAAAGTTCATAAACATGCTTGACTTATGAAACTGTAGCTTGGCTGTTATTTAACAACCATCAAAACGGAGCCACATCATGCTATTCTATTTTTGTATATGCTCAAAATTTCTAAGAAAAAGAAGTTTATACTTTTTATTAAAAATAATAAGGGCTTGGGTGTATCCCTTGGTAGAGCACCTCCCTAGTATGAAAGATGCCTTTGGGTTCAATCCCTAGCAAAAAGAAAGAAGAGGGAAAGAGAAGAAAAGAAGAAAGGAATGGGGAAAGAATAGTGAGAGAGGAGACAGGAAGGAGCAGGGAGGGAAAGAGACTGACTAATTTACATGAGATACACAACTTGGGACTGGAGAGATGGATCAACAGAGTACTTCCTGCTCTTCCAGAGGACCCTAGTTTGGTTCCTAACACCCACATCAGGCAGCCTGTAACTCCAGTTCCAGAGGATCTGACACTGCCCTTGGTCCGATGCCCTCTTCTGACCTCCCCAGGCACATACATACACTTTGCATACAGAGAGAGAGAGAGAGAGAGAGAGAGAGAGAGGCAACAAAATTAAATTTTAAAAATTTAAATTAAAAAATAATGAAAATCTTTTAAGCTTTAAAAAGAATACAGAGCTTACAGGATGTTCTACACCCCAGGATGTGTCAGAAAACCCTTGAACTGGGAAAGTAACACAAAGTGACAACACAAAGGTTCTACCTTCAACTTAAGTGCCTGTCTGAAAATAATTCATGCATCACACTCATGTTTTAAGGTATATTCTGACTCTTAAAGTACTCACAGTATAATAACACGAACCAAGTAAAAAATAATTTTTTTCTTGAGCAATACAAAAATGGGGGAACTGATATTTTTAAAATGTGACCCAAAAAACCTATACTTGCTTGAAAAACTGTCTTAAATCTTTAATAGCTAAGAAATAAAGGTGAATGAAGGCCAAAAAAAAAAAAACACACCTGTAAATGTTGAGGTATCATCAACAGGAACTGGGGATGACAATTCAGGCCTAGGAGGGAAAAAAATGCAGGTATTAAAAATTGCAGAAACCTGGGAAAGTACTATAAAATTTGGAACTTGGGTTCTATCGTGGTTTGAAAAAGAATGGTCCCCAAAGAGAGTGGCACTATAAGGAGGTGTGGCTGTGATGGAGTGGGTGTGACCTTGTAGGAGGAAGTGTGTCACTGTGGGGGGGTGGGTTTTGGGGTCTCCTTTTAGACTCAGTGTGGCAGACAGTTTACCTCCTGCTGCCTGCGGATCAAGATGTAGAACTCTCCGCTCCTTCAGTAGCACCATGTCTGCCTGCGTGCCACCATGTTCTACCATGATGATGATGGACTAGACCCCTGAAACTGTGAGCTACCCCAAGTAAACGTTTTCCTTTCTAAGAGGTGCAGGTCATGGTGTCTCTTTACAGCAATAGAAACCATAGCTAAGACAGGTTTCCAAAGGAATTCTTTAGAACCAAATAAGGGTTCCCAAGCCAACATACCAAGCTGTAAAGTCAAAAAAAGCTATAACTTCAAAATTTACTTATGTTGTATTTATTGATGCCTCATCAACATAGCCATCCTATATAAAGAACCTTCTGAGTTATAGCTCATTGTCCACTTTTTTTCCTCCAGATAAAATCATTATGTGAAACTATTTTATTGCCTAATTTATCTTTGTCCCCGCCCGCTTAATCCTCTAGAATGTATCATCAGTATAGAAGTCTTTCACTCATTTGGCAGTTAGATTAATTGATATTATACAGCTAGAAACTCAGCTCAGTTCCTTATTCCCAGTGGCCACACTCCAGGTATTCAGCGCTCACATGTGGCTAATGGCCATCACACTGGACAAGACAATTAAGAGCATTTGCAGCATCACAGAAGGGTTTGTTTGCTCAACAGAGCCATGTTAAGAATCTAAACTCCAGGCTCAGAACACAGTTCAATGGAAGAGCATATGCCTAGCGTGCTTAAAGCCCCAGCCTTGATCCTAATCTCTCCAATTAAAGGGGTGGGGAGATAATAATGGAGAACTTCACGAGATTAAGGACTCTCAGTCTCTTTCATATCTCTTTCATTTTCCAATGTCTAAAAACTTTAAAAAGATATTTTTATAGGACTAGGGATGTAGTTCAGTTGGTCGAGAGCTTGCCTAGCATGTATGAAGCCCTGGGCTCACTCACCAGTACTACATTACTAGGTATGGCAGTTCTTGCCTGCAATCATAACACTCAATCTAAAATTTAAAGGAACATTAGTATAAACCATGGTAAGTAAAATATTTGTGACTGAAGGTAAAGCAGAGGCGTGTTCTCCACACCCTCAGGCACACATAAAAAAATCAGATAAACTGGTTTTTAAAATATCTCACCAGAAAGATTATTCCAGTTTTAAAAACACCACCTGAAGGAGTAACTTATTAAACCTATCGTGATTGGTTAGTTAGAACATTTCTACCTGACATCACTTACTAAATGAGTAATCACCAGAAGAACTTAAAGTCATATGATATCTGGACAAGTGATTTAGATAAGTACAGGAAGGCCTCAGTAACAGAAACCATCAAGAGGCATCTTGGGTCATAGGATATGAGGGGAAAATAAAATGAGGTTCAGATGTATTTAGAATACATATTAGCATATTTGAAACTGAACAGGTCCATCAGTTACCCACAGGCAATACCTTCATGCACAGATGGAAATAATAACTGATTAGTAATTATTAATTATTACTATAGTAATAATGTGGGAGGCAAATTCACCAAAGTCAGCCCGAACTGCTCATTGCAGGAGAGCAATGTGTGTGCTAACATGTGCAGTGCCAGTGTAGACCAATGTGTGTGCTAACATGTGCAGTGCCAGTGTAGACCGATGTGTGTGGTAACATGTGCAATGCCAGTGTAGACCGATGTGTATGCAGTGCCAGTGTAGACCGATGTGTGTGTAGTGCCAGTGTAGACTGATGTGTGTGCTAACATGTGCAGTGCCAGTGTGGCCTCTCATGGGCTGCATTACAGGCTGTTTCATAACATGGAATCTCTCTTCATACAGACAGAATCATGCTTTGTCTTTCTTTTCAGAATTTTTCTTGAGACTTGGGGCTGTAAATAGAGCATGAAAGTATTTGTTTCTAGCTGACATGAACAAGATGGGAGAGTTTGAGTTTACAGTCAGGAGAATAGAAGCAACAGAATAAGCTGATCTAGCCAGGCCAGCTCCAGATGAAACCGATTCCACTCCTGCCAACCCACAGGCTTTCACCCATTTTCCCCTTGTCTAGCCCATCCTTAAGGCGCTATCTTCAGGGCTTTCTTAGTGTGTGATGATTTAAAAAATAAAACAAACAAACAAACCTCCTCCCAGTATAAACAAAATGAATCGACATTTTTCCTCTTTGAATGCAGGTGGGGGAATACTATGTCATCTCTGGAGCATAGTGACACAGAGCTGAATTGAGATAAAATGTATGTTGTGATATCCATGATTATTTAATGAAGAAACCCTGGTCTTTGTGTGATGCATGGTGTGGGCAACTTAACCACATCACAATGCAGAAGTAATAAAATATAACGAAAGTCACCCTGGTGAGTTAATTCATCTTCCTTCTCTCTATGTGCATGTATGGGTATATTCACACACACACACACACACACACACACACAGAGAGAGAGAGAGAGAGAGGGAACAGCACAAACACATATTGATTTTGGTATGGTTGCTTAAACAAAATCAACAAAATTAATATATGCTGTGCACGCTGGGATGTTCGGTGCTGGGTCGTGGAGAGTCTATGAGAACTTGTAAATTAAAGCCTCTCCCCTCCAAAGGATTGTACACAAGGACTGTAGAAAGGAGCCAGGCACATTTCTTATTCGCTTGAGGAGATCCTACAGAAGGCTACTGAAGGTTGCATGGTGGGTTGTACAGGTAGACACCCTTTAAGGGTCTCCTGAAATTACTTTCTTCATATTTAGGCTCACATGACAAAACTATTGTCCAACTTAGTTTGTGTTGCTGCTGCGACAATTAAACGGCAAAATAAACACTTTACAGAGTGAAAGGTAATTTTACCAGAGATTATAATCTGAATATTGAGACTCAGATGGGTGTGGGTTTAAAGCCTAAATGCACTCCTTGCTCAGCTAGGTTGTCTGAAGTTATTTAAACTGTTTCTTTGTATAATTTTTTTAAATATAGTAAATGCTCCATAACTTGGAGAAACAGCCAGATTTGGAGGACTAAGCACAGGCTGATTATGAAGAATCAAGTGAGGTGTCTTAATCTTCATCTTTTAAGAGCAACAAGTAGCTAGTCACTTGTCTTGCAGAGGAGAGGGATGTGGTCCAACTTTTTTATTCTGAAATCTATTTGGCCAGGGCATAACAAGTGGATCAGTGAGAGGCAGAGAGACCCACCAGCAAACTTTGTACTGAAAGAAGTGCTTATTGGTTGTAGGAATTGGGGAACTATGAGAAGACAGGCAGAGAAAAAAGATAATTGGAAACAGAAGAGAAGGAAACTAAAAATCAAGAGTGATGGTGGCTGTGGGGAGAGGGATATCCATTTTTCTTTGAGGGTGTGGCCATCAGTAGCTGCCACGCTTCTGCAGAAGATCACACATCCATGTGCATACAGGCAGCACTAACTGGACAGCGAGGAGGAACTGAACAAGAGCTGGAAAGGGGTGTGCTGGAGGGGATTCAGGGAGAGCTGGAGGCAGAAGTGGGAAGAGGATATGATCAAGCTATGATACATCAGTGAAATTCTCAAAGAATAAATGTTTTAATGTTTTTAAAAATAGAGGACATATTACTTTAAAAATCAAAAATAAAAGAGAGGGAGGAGGGAGAGAAAGAGTAGTGTGTGCACTGGGCAATGAAGTGAAGAAGAGAGGCAAAGGAAGGCCCCTTGGGTCCAGCAGATGTGGATGTGAAGAAGATGTTTCTCTAGCTCTATCATTAGGATGGAAGTTTCACAAATAGACTATTAGCCAACAGGCCAAGAGGGAAAAGAGGACTCCCACAATGCCCAATCTCAAATCTTAACACAGACTCTGTGGCATCATGAGACAGATGAATGACCAAGGCCCCAAAGTTCACTCTCTTCCTGCCTGCCTGTGTTCTATAAAAAAAGAAAAAAGAAAAAAAAACTCCTTTGTGTATACTCGAACTATGTCTTAACTTTGTTGTGGGAGCTGGATATCTGGATCCTGGCATGTTAAGTTAATTTTTTAATCTACTGGTGATTTACTATGTAGTCTCCCACATATTAGTATACTATTGATATTCTGAAGGTGACTGGAATTTAAACTTCAGTCACTATTCCTCACCTTTTGAAATCTGCTGTACATTACCACTGCTTAAAAGCCAGAAATCATTCTGGCCTGGGTCTAATGGCCAGGCATGAAGCACACTAACAGATTAATCTAGGGTGTACTGTTTTTTTTTTCAAGACCATAATCATAAAGTCAATAAAATAATCCAAACAACTACCTAGCACTTAACAAACTAACCCTCTCTAAGATAAACCTTTTCAGTGTTGGTGTTAGCCTTAATCTCAGTAGCAACAGGTCATCCTTGCTTAGGCAGACTTCCATTGAATTATCCAGGAAAGAAATTAGTTGGCTTCTGGAAAGGTCAGACAGTGAGTGAGCACAGTGGCTATGGTGCTGCTCTGGGAAGGGAGATGGCATCAAGAGGAACAGCATTTGGTACTTACCCACAGGCCTGGTCCTTGCAGGAGCTGAAAAGACATAGGAAAGGAACAGCAGAGTAAGTAATCTTGGCGTTCAGATGGCACCCCTATGTTGCCAAGGGTTGAATTTGGAGGAAAGACATACCTGCTTGCAGTTTCCTTCGTGTAAGCCAGCTTCTGAAGAAAACAAAGACACAATGACTGAGTTAATAGCAGTGATTGGACAGTGAATAAAATCTACTCCACAGAGGTCAGCAATGCCCTAACATGGCAAAAGCTAGGCCACTAATCTCTAAGGACAAGCAAATAATAAATGCAGGTATCGTGGCTTTTAAAAAGTGGCGCAGGAGAGAAAGATGCTATGAGACAGAGTTCAGGTGGAGAGGTTTTTTTATTGGGGAAAAGTGAATGGGAAAGGGGAGAGGGGAGAAGGGAGACCAGTCTCTAGGGACAGGAGTGGCAGAAGAGAAGAGAGAGAGAAAGACAGACGGACAGACACAGAGAGAAAGAGGGAGAGATAGGAGGTGGGCAGGGCCCTTTTAAAGGGGAGTATAGTGAATGTGCACAGGAGGTGCTCTTAGTGGCTACAGCTGAGGATGTATACCCCAAGATCAGGCCAGCACAGATGCCTGAATACTAACAGCAGGTACTGACAATGTCAAGTTTGTTTCTATAACTGCGCAAGCATCCTAGCATTCTGTCTCTGTTTATGTGCCCTGATGTTCCTGTGTACTCTTACTTCAAAAAAAATCCCCACCAACAGAAAAAAAAAGGGGTGTACAGAATATTAAGGTGGACTCAGAAGATCTAGTTTCAAGTTCCCATTTCTCCTCCCAGTTACAAGCACAAACCCCGCATCCTTTCTGGTTCCAAGGATCAGTGTTCTCATCTGTTGGATGGGAAAAAAATTACCTAAATCACTCTGAGATATCATTAAGTAATTTGCTCCTTTTCTTCCTCTATGGTCCCTCCCAAAATAATCTGTCGCCTTCATGCATGCAGTTACTATGTCACAGCCGGTGAATATTTCTATAATTAAAAACCCAGGCCACCTCCTTTGCTTCATATGAGAACACCAAACAGTGCACATTTCTCATGAGCAATTAAGATGAACATTCCAAAAGAACTTCACCCTTCTTGCCTCATCTGCAAGGAACACAGTGGTTTTCCTGCCTGAGCCTTGATCTTGGTGACTCCCATTAGGGACTGGGAAGCTTCCAGCACTATTATCCTACCCTGTTCCCACCTAATCTGCCACAGCCTGTTGTAGAATATTTGTTTAACTGCGTAAGGATGTGTTTGCTGTATTCGTTTAATAATGTAAAGAGGAGTTGCTGTTTTACCTTGCCTGCCTAAGGCACCTGATTGGTCTAATAAAAATCTGAACAGCCAATAGCAAGGGAGGAGCAGGGAGAGTAAGTGGGAAGAAGAATTTAGTCTGGGGAGAGGGGTGAAAAAGAAAAAGAAATGCCAGGGAGACACCAGGGGCCAGACGGACAGACACAGAGGAAGCAGGAAAGTAGGACATACAGAATGAAAGAAAGGTTAAAAAAAAAAAAAAGCCCCGAGGCAAAACACAGATGAATAGAAGAAACAGGTTAAATTAAGCTAAAAGAGCTAGTGAGACAAACTTAAGCTAAGGCCAAGCATTCATAATTAATAATAAGTCTCGGTGTCTTTATTTGGGACCTGATTGGTGACCCAAAGAAAATGGGAACTACAAGAACCCCACAAATCCTATTTCTTTACTTTTGTCCATCATGTTCTTTCTCTGTCCCATGATCTGGTCAGGAGCCTCAGTGGCTTCCTACCTGGTCTCTCTGTCAACTGACTCTCTGTAACCCTTCAACTAGCCTTTAAGAGTTCAAAATTGGGCCAGAGAGCTCAGCAGGTGAAGGCCCTTCCTCCCAAGCCTGACTGAGTTCAATCCTGGCAGCCCATGTAGCAGAAGGAGAGAACTGACTCCTACAAAAGCGTCATAGTCTCCCCATCTCTTGTTCTCACTCTCACAGTTTATTAAGTTAATTAATTAATAAATGAATAAATAAATGTGAATTTTTAAGACCAAGCTTTTAAGCCAGCTTCTTTGTCTTATCCCCTTACAACCCTGAAGTTTCCCGTAACCCACAGAGCCAAATCCAAGCCTCTTAACGCTCCCCCTTCTCCCGTCTGACCTGTCATTTCTAGCATGTCCCTCTACTACATGGGCCCAAACCATTCCCTAGAAACACAGCTCGTGTTGTTCCCTACATCTGCCCTGTCCAACCTCTCCTTTTCCGCCAACTCACATTTACCCCTTTAGGCTCAAGCCGGACATCGCATGGCCTGTTTACTCTACAAGCTCTAAGTGTTCACTGAAGCGTATTTCCTAGACTTTCAAGTCAAAACTAAAGTCCCACTTGTAAGCAACACATTTTAGTGTAACATCACAAAACTGGTATTAAGTTAATAACCCCTTGTATATATTTCGTGCTTTAGTTGCTGATCCAGTATTGTGGACACAATTTGAAACACACAGGGATGATATAAATAGGAATACATGATTCTTTTATTTGTGCAAATCCTTTGAATCAATCACGACTGGAATGGAAGCCCCATAACACAGAGGAAAACATGCTTTCAGAGTTTTGTTTTGTTTTTGCGGTGCTGCTAATCAAACACAGGGCCTTGCACATGATACCAGGCTCTGTGCTGCTGAACAATATTCATATCCAAAAATAAAAATTTTGGGAAAAAATGTTTCTAGATTACAAATGATTTTGTAATAAAGGGTAAGCACTTTATTTATTGTCTTTATTTACAAAATGAAGAACACCTTGTAAGGTTGCTGTCTATTAGCTATAAGATATGGGAGGCATGGATGATGCATCTATTTTCATAGTTTCTAAAATGAAGCAGTTATAAATATGACAGAGAAAAGGAAGGCGCAGTGTCTTGACTTGAACGGTGACACACCATGGCAAATAGATGAGTTCATTTTAAACACATAAAAAATTTGCACGTCTTCAAAATGTTTATAACCCTATAAAATCTGTCTTTGGTCCACCCATGTTTAGTAAACTATCTGCCTTCCCAACTTTCTCCCACTTAATGAGATCATCATTGTAAAACCAAATGTTAAAAGAATATAGTACATCTTCTTTACTAGAAATAAAATTTAAAAATGAAAGAATGTGGTGATTCACCTTGTTTCTTCTAGATATACTCTTATTTCATAAGAATCAAACAAAAATAACTCAGAGCTATTCATTTAATAATAATTTTTCAGACCTACTTAAACAACTGATTTTAGCTATTCATCCAACAATTATTTTCAGTATGTAATACTTGCAGCCAGTACTTGAAAATGATATTCATAAACTTCAAAGATTGCAGGGAGTAGAAAAATACATGTGGCTATTACTTTTATAATTTTATTTCAACAAATATCCATTAAATAATTTCTATAATTTCTGATAATAAAACATAGCAAACATGGCTGGCCAGATGGCTCAACAGGTAAAATCATGTGTCATGCAAACCTGATGACCTGATTTGGAGCCTTGGAGCCTATGATAGCTAATCTTCGTTGTC
Source organism: Ondatra zibethicus (assembly GCA_004026605.1). Classification (NCBI taxonomy): domain Eukaryota; kingdom Metazoa; phylum Chordata; class Mammalia; order Rodentia; family Cricetidae; genus Ondatra; species Ondatra zibethicus. Next base: position 14,841 of record PVIU01011705.1, on the reverse strand, counting down.
AAGTTAGCTATGTCTAAAATTAATTAAAACCCGTACAGCTGGACAAATCTGTGAGGGATTTTTCTTATTAGAAAAACTTCAGTTAGGAAGACCAACCTTAAATCCAGCTCATTTGAGGTCAGAAAATCCACCCTAACTCTGGGCCACACCCTCTGGTAACAGCCCATATAAGAGGACATGGAAGAAGGAAGTGTTGGTTTTTGCCTGTTTCCCCTCACTCTTGCTGGCAAGTTTATCTGTCCTGCTGCTGAAGCATCTTTTCACTGGTTTCACTCTTTCATTGAGATTCTAACATAGAGACCAGCTGAGACATCCAGCCTCATGTTGAACAGCTATGGGATTTTTGTCTTCCTGATGGCAGACAACCATCGTTGGACTAGCCAGACCACAGGCTGTAAGTCACTCTAAGAATCCTCTTTTAATAGATAGATCTATTCTAGAAGATTTGCTCCTCTGGAAAACCCTGACTAATATAGAACTCATGTTTTAAAAGCCACATACAGCTGTCTGCATCTATAACCCCAAGATTCCTAACAGAAGAATCGGTAGGAAGTTCATTTATTTTGTGCAGAAGCAAAAATTAAAAGAGAGACCTTGCATCAAAAACAAGGTGGAAGGAGAAAATTGACTTCCAAGAAGTTGAACTCTGCCCTCCATATGCATTCCATGGCACACGTATGTGCACGTGCATGCACACGCACATATACACACACAAATAAAAACAAATTGAACTAAAACCACATTCATACTTCACTAAATGTGCTAAATGAACTATATCCTCTAACTTATTTAGAATGATTAGGATCCATTCTGAATGAACTTATAAAGCAATTTGGCAATAAAGTTTAACTCACACAGATCCTTATCTTTGAATTTTGCATAATATTATTTTGATACATTTACACCTATAACAGGGCTGTGGCTGTTTCTGAATTAACAGTGTTCATTATGAAAGGCCAGAGCTAGGGATAGAAGACTAAGCTATCCTCTAGGGCAGCTCACTCAGAAACCTTAAACCATGTTATTTCCTCTTCCTTTAGCCATGTACAATGATGCCTACAACAATTTAACAATTTCTTTCTTCCTTGCGACACTTACCTTCATGATTAAGCTTCTATGTTCCATAGACTGACTAAACTGTGTGCCCATTTCAAATACACTTGTGGTTCCATCCTCACACAAGTCCATCCAGTATCGATATTCCTCACGCCCAGGAAGTCGATCCCAAAACGTCCTGAAGGCTTCCCAGATGGCTTCCTGGCACACTGGGAGGTAGAGAGAGATGTGTAGAAAAGGATAATATGTTCTGTGGGTCTCATGATGGTCATGGAACAACTCACTCCCATTTCTCTGAAACACTTCTGGCCATATCATCTTTTCTGGAGGGTCATGAGAGTGGCATTCAGCTAAAAACATCCTGTTCAAACTTTTCAGTTCTGAAAAAAAAATTGTACTCCCCAACTATTCCTTTATAAGGGGCATTAACTCACCTCTTAATGAATATGTTGTTTATTTTTTTATTCCATGTTTATGTCTCATGAAAATGGAACTTAGATTAATATACTGTGTTGAATCTGTTTTTATTAGTAGACACTGTAATTTTAAGTTCCTTTTTTAGCTGAAGTCATGACTTCTCAGCTTTTCAAAAGATAATGATGCTTTTGGACACAGCAGTAAAATGATGCCTAATGACTTAATGCTGTACCCACAGAGCAACCCTTGTCAGAGGAGCTTCTTCTTTCAATAGATAATAGTTAATACAGAGAGCCACGACTGGTCAACATGCAGAGAAGAAACATCACAACACTCAGCCTTATGGGATGTCTACATCACATTCCTCCCCTCAAGGTGTGAGGATCTATGCAGAAGAGGGGACAGAAAAATTGTTAAAGCCGGAAGAGGTGGATAACTTCAAGGAAACAGATACACATATGAACACACGGCTGCAGTAACATTCATAAGACCCGCACAAGCACAAGCCAGACAAAACCCCAGCATAGAGAGGGAGATCAGAACAAAGTCCTGCTTCTAGCTCAGAGCTATTGGCATCATTTGCTGCTGTGAGGGGAAGTCATTCTTCTTCAATAGAGTGCCATCTGGTATACCAACCCCATTCCAGGACAGGCTTCATAGCCAGGAGTAGTGAACTTGAGGGGTTTTGGTTTTGGTTTTGTAAAAGAGAGGGAACATGAGGTTGGGAAAATGGAGAGGTGGGGGGATCTGGGAGGAGCTGAGGAGGAATAATATGGTCAAAGTACATTTTATGAAGTTTTCAAAGAATACAAGCTTTAAAACATAAAAGAGAGAGAATGACATTTTAAAAGAGCTGGGAGGTTTTTTGGGTAAAATGCAGAAATGCAAATGAATGTGATCTATTCATTAGAAAACTTATTGGACATTTAAAAAGGAGCATTTGGATCTCCTCACTCAGGGCTTGTAGGTTGAGGGCACACTGTAAGCCAGGGAGAGAATGTTCACTTGTCACTCTCCAGCAAACGAAACTCATACTTGAAAACAGGAGATAATAGTCATTCATTTTTATACAGAAAAAGGAAACAAATCCAGTTCAGGTGGCATCTACGCAAGCAAAGAGAAAAATGTGATTGCGCAAGAACTTGCATGAACATGTTTGAAATGGCTTTATTTATACTTGCCAAAGCCTGGAGGTAATAAAGACGGCCTTCAACAGAAGAATGGAAAATAAACTCTGGCAAATCCACACACTGGAATATTCAATTATTATTTCAAAATGAGCTTTCAAAGCATTAAAACTATGCATACTGCCAACTTATATGCATATTGCCAGATCAACAAAACCAATCTGGATGAGCCCAATAAAATTCGTGGAAAGGCAAAAGTATGGGGACCGTAAAAAGATGAGTGTTTCTCAGGGGTTGGGAAGGAGGGCAATGAATAGGTGGAGTTGTTCTGAATAACGCTGTAATCGTTGGTAAACATCATCATACCTTCACCAAAGCCCAATGAATACATACCGCAGTGAACTCCAGTGTAAACTATGAACTTGTTAATAATGCACCAATGTTGGCATACCAATTGTAGCAAACATACTGTATTAATATAAAATGTTAATGCTAGGGAGTTCAAGGAACTTTGCACATCGTGCTCAATTTTTTTCTGAACCTATAACTACTCTGAAAACTTCATTGGTTTCAGAAACACATTAAGTTAAAATTATATCCAAGAGGCTTGAGATAGTGCAGCTGTCAAGAGCACTGGCTGGCTGCTCTTGCAAAAGAATGTAATTCAGTTCCCAGCACCCATATGGTACCCACAGTCACACTTAACTACAGTTCCAGGGAATCCAGTGCCTTCTTCTGGTCTCCAAGGGCACCAGACACATATTGTCTATACAGGCAAAGAAAAACTCTCATACATATAGGATAAAAATAAACATTTTCTAAAAAGATTACTTGCTGCTCTTACAGGCCCTGAGTACTATTCCCAGGACCCACATCTGTCAGCTCATAACTGCTTGGAACTCCAGCTTTATGGGGTTAAACACCTTCTTCTGGCCACTGCATGCACCCACATACATGGCATGCACTCACACAAACATGCACACACATATAAATTTTTAAAAATTATATAATATTTGTAAAACTTTGTTGTGTGAAAATAAAAACTAATTAAACATACTGGCCAACCATCCCAAAGCATAAAATCTGAAGGGCCATTAATATAGCTGTTGCTTTTGTATCACTGCAGGCACTGCACACTTAAGAGAGGAAAGATTGACATTGGGTCAATATTTCAGAGTTTCAGACCCTCGTGGGTAGAGGTATGGTGCTTTGAACATATACATCGCCACAGTATGAACATATACATCGTTCAATGCCTATGCAGCTTTATTCAAAATAAAAATTAAAACAATCCAAGTACTTACTGATATAAAATGAAGGAGAAAATGGCCATATAGTTAAGTTAAAAGAAAATTTGTTCTCTTAAGTTAATGTTCTGTGTCTAGAATCTATTGAAATGCAATACCCAGAGTTTTATGTCCAGCATCAGAAGCCATAAAACTAGGCAAATCTACTTTCAATTCAAATGGGCCAAAGTCACTTTAAAGACAACTATTGACAGTCTCTGGGAATGATCCTGGGCCACAGAACAAATGAAGACACAAGAAAAGCCAACAAAAGTCAGTAAGGAAAGTGAGTCAGCTGCTGTAGACAACAAGGAAAGGACAGAACAGGCATCTAATCAGGAAAGAAGCTTCCTTCATCTGCAGATAAGAGCTGTGTGCGCAAGTCCTAAGGAAGCCACTTTAAGATGCTCTGAACTAGTAATTACAACTAGCTTTCAGAATACAAGGTACACATACACAATCAGTCACATGTCTATGTACTGAACATAGAATAACTAAGATTACACATAAAACAAACAACTCTATTCACACACACACACACAAAAAAAAACACACAAAATAAACCAACAAAAGAAGTTCCTAGCTTGGTCTCTATTGCTGTCATAAACACCATGACCAAAAGTAACTTGGAGTGGAAAGGGTTTATTTTACTTACTGTTCCTATCACAGCTCATCAGGAGGGCAGTCAGGACAGGAACCTACCCAGGAGCAGAGGCAGGACTGTGAAAGAGAGATGCTGTCTAGCTGTTTGCTTCCATGCTATACTGAGTTTGTTTTCTTAAACAGCCCAGGAACACTTGCCCACGGGTGTCACCACCACAGTGCCCCTGATCCTCCCACATGGATCTTTCATCAAGAACGTGCCCCACACACCTGCCCACAGGCCAATCTGATGGAGACAGTTCCTCAACCGAGGCTCCCTCTTCACAGGTGACTCTAGTTTGTGTCAAGCTGATAAAAATTAATCAGCACAAGAGATATAAAAATTATATTTGAAAACCAAAACAACATAATTGAATGAAAATTTTTAAATGAAATAGCAAAACTTAGAATACTTAACACCGTTAAGGCAATAATGTCTCCAAACTTACTATACATTTAATATAATCCTATCAGAATAATGGTTGACGTCTTTGTATACATTAATGAGTTAATAGTAAAATCCATTTTTACTATAAGGAACTCAGGATTGCCAAAAACAATGCATACAAGAAAAAAATCTGTAGGACTCATACTTCCTGGTTTTGTGTGGAAATTTTCTCATTATCTGAGTTTATCTCATAAAATAAAAAAGATCTATACACTAAAAAAAAAATAAGCAATAGAAGCTAGGCGGTAGTGGTACATGCCTTTGATCCCAGCACTCGGGAGGCCGAGAGGCAGGTGGGTCTCTGTGAGTTCGAGACCAGCCTGGTCTACAAGAGCTAGTTCCAGGACAGGCTCCAAAGCAACACAGAAACTCTGTCTTGAAAAAAAAAATACAAAATATAAGCAATACACTCCTCCCACTCAATAAGCAATACTGTTGTTTTCTTAGGATCTTCAAAGGCCCTACAAGTTTTAGTTAGTGTTTACTAAGACCCTTTGAAGATATTATTATTACTAATATCACTCCCATTTCAATGGTAACAAAATAGAAGTTTGATGTGCTTAATGGCTTGTGATAGTAATCCCAGTTCCTGGGACAACTGTGGCTGTGGCAGGAGGATTGTCACAAGTTCAAGGCCATCCTGAGACACAAGGTGAGTTTCAGGTCAGCCTGAGATAAAAAGTGAGACATTTAAAGTGTTTTTAAGAAATAGCATAATTTTCTAGGGGGTTGGAAAGACGGCTCAGTGATTAAGAGTATTTACTGATCTTGAAGAGGAGCTGCTTTTGGTTTTTAGCACTAACACAGTGGCTCACCACTGTTTGTAATTCCAGTTCCAGGGAGGCTGATGTCCTCCTTTGACCTCCATGGACATCTGTCACAAATATGGTACACACACTTACATGAAAGCAAAACACGCAAACACTGTGTGTGTGTGTGTGTGTGTGTGTGTGTGTGTGTGTGTGTGTGTGTGTGTGTGTATGTGTGTGTGTGTGTTTGAAAAAAGAGAATAACTTTCTTGGAGACATAGGGCCAGCAAACCTACAGATCAAATATTATATGGGTCCCGCTAACACTAGAAGAATCATTTGGTGTTCAGCTGAAATTCAAGTTTTAACCAAATGCCCTACATTTTTATTTCCTAATCTGGCACTCTTCATGAAAGAGTTATGGACAGTTTCAGCCCATCCTACATTACTCCTGCAAAGAAGCTTTAAACAAATAAAACCACACTCAGCTTTTGAGTTCCCGTACCCTCCAGGGCCACCAGGAAAATGTCGACTTGTTCCTCCCAGTAGGTACAGATGGCTTGTCTGTTTGCTTCCTGCAGATGAACCTCGCTTCTTCAAGCTGTCTTTGCAGCACCCCAGTGATTCTGGTAAGCTGTGCCTTCATTTCATTTTGTTCTAACTTACAGAGATCTACCTGTCTCTGCCTCCTGGGATTAAAGTCATGTACCTATTGGCCCAGCTGAGTTATTTGATTTCTTGTTGTTTAATGTTTGGAGATCTTTGTATATTTTAGATATTAATCTTTTATTAGATATGTAACTAGCTAATGTTTTCTTCCATTCTGTAGATTCTTTACTTGAATAAAAATTTCCTTGGCATCTGCAGTATCTTATTCTCTGCCCCTTGTCAGTCGTGGGTCTCTGTGTTATCCACATCTACTGCAGATAGAAGCTTGTCAGATGAGGGTCGAGAGATGGTATCTAATCTATTAGTATCAAGGTGATTCATTAGGAGTGGTCAATCACTGTGCCCATGGAGTAGCATAATAGTAGTAGTATAAGGCCAGCTATAGCTTGGCCTTATAATGGTGCCAGGTATGGGTTTCATCTTGTGGTGTGAGATTTAAAGTCCATTAGAAAGTGATTGGCTAGGCCAGCGTGGTCTACAGAGCAAGATCCAGAACAGCCAGGGCTATGAAGGGAAACTCTGTCTCAAAAAAAAAAAGTAGTTGATTGCTCCCATGATGTTCATGCCACTATTGCGCCAGTGGGTATGTCTGGGAAGGGTAGTGTAGGGAATTCTGTCACATGGTGGCTAAGACTGATGATCCCTGTTTCTTCCAATAGTGTGCATAGCACCGTCCAGCACTATGAAAGCTGGATAGGAAGGGATGAAGTGTCCAGGTTGGTACCAGCTTTATTTTGCCATGTTCTGTGATTCAGTCATCTGGTGTCTTCAGTAATAGGTGTTACTGTGGAGTCTGGAGGATAACCATGAGCAATGGCAATGCCAGCAATGCTTTCTTAGCCTAAAGGAACAGATGTATTGCAAAACTCCAAGGCTCAGGGATCATTATGGAAAAGGGGAAGAAAGCCAGAGGTGGTAAAATGACTACAAGGAGACATTATCTTGTTGGCAGAGCAGGGCAGCTGCACATAGGAGCTTACAGTGGTTCTGGCAGCATGCAGAAAACCTATGCAGGCCCAAACCAGACCAAATGCCAGCCCTTCCCCATCAAAAGCACAAGAGGTAAAGTATTGTTTTCTACCATGATCATAATAACAACCATAGTATAATGCCTGGGTCAACCACTTACTTTTCTGAGGTCCCTGTTCTTTCTAATTTTTTAATTACTTCTTTTATTTTTTGAGAGGGTAATATTTCCCCCTTCTTCCTTCTCCTCCCTCCAAATACTTCCATATACCCTTCCTTGCTCTCTTTCAAGTTCATGGCCTTTATTTCATTAATTGTTGTTACACACACACAGAGGGAGAGAGAAAGAGAAAGAGATGTATGTGTATATTCCCAAATACATAAGTACAATTGTTTAGTATGTATAATGTTATTTGTATGTATATTTTCAGGGTTCCTTTTCAATAACCCAACTCACAGCACCTGTATTTTTGAATTCATTATTTCAAGGATGTTTCATTTTTCCTTTTGTTGACCTCTTCTTTTTAGCAGTATTTCTTGACTTTATAAAAATAAGGGCAAAACAATCACAAAACATAAGCAGATTCCTTAATGGTTTGTCTTCCTCTTTACTATGGAACAAATAGCTGAGACAGCTGGATATCCTGATCCATTTAAAGTTAAAATCCAGGCAGTGTGACTCATCTTGATACATGACCCACTGTCATTCTCTAGTCCTTCATGTGCTCAGTCACTTTGCAAGTTCACTTCCAACCTAGGATCCTACATCATACTTCTAGGTCTATGATTCCTTTTTAACAAATGAAAGAAGAGACAGGTCAAGGGTGGTGGTGCACACCTTTACTCCCAGCACTTGAGAGGCAGAGGCAGGTGGGTCTCTGAGGCTAGCCTGGTCTACAAAGTAAGTTCCAGAACAGTCAGGGCTGTTACGCAGAGAAAAAAACTCTGTAGCGTTAAAAAAAAAAAAAAAGTAAGAGAAGAGTCTTTTCCTGAGTAATAGCCTCAAATACAATCAAGACTAGCATATTCACAGGGGCTGCTAAACACTGTGCCATGTTATATTAACATAAAACATTACATATATGAAATGTTTTTACTGCCATTAAATTTTTATTTTTTTAAAAAACTGTAGTGTAGAAGAGAATGTCAAGGAACAGAAAACTAAGATAATGAAGTAGCAGCTGAGAAAGACAATTGTACAACCTAGTGCCGGGGGAAATAGTGAGTGTTCAATAAACAAATGGATGAATGTTTAATAGGACAGTCCAGATTTTTACACTCATTTAGCTTAGTATCATCACATTCATATAACAGCACTTTTTTATTGGCTGTTGAACATGTAAAATGCAAAATTTGAGAAATCCTTCAAATGTCTAAGGCATATGGACAATGTTCAATTAAGCAATGTTAGCAAATGTAAGAAACATAGTGTGAATTCACATGGCACAAGATATGAATCCAAGGATCATATTGCCTAATCAATAAGACAAAAGCCAGGTGAGACTCCTGAGAGAAGAGTCACCTCTGGCATGTCCAAAATACACAATCAAGAAGCCCATTATATTTTCATCTATAAAACAAGTAGGAAAGCGTGGGAGTCTTTGTTTCTAAATATGTGCTGTGGGAATATATACGTAAATTACCACAATGAAAAATAAAAAATTATATTTAATCTATCCAGTAACACAGTAGTGCTTTCAATTACACTAAAAAATTAGATATTTTCTATTACAATAATTTACACTTTTCTCTCAATTTATTTTAACATGATTAAGTCCTTTTCTCACTAATATTTGGTTCATTATCACATTTTGACTATAAAAGTGCACAGCAAATGTGATGCTTGAGTGTCATGAAGGAGTCCAAGGGTTTGGCTCTCTGCTTACCTCGGGCATTAAAATACTTCACGTGGTTGGCCACCGCCTCCATAGCACTTTCATTGGGGCAAACTTTGACTCCATTTGGGAACAGAATCGATCTCCGCCTTCTAAGCAGCCACTTGCTCTCTGCCTCTGTGGGCTCCAAAAGCTGTCTGTTTCTGGGAGGCAGGGAAGAGTCAATGGACTTCTCAGGCAGGAGCAGGGAGACTGCACGCGTGGGTTCTTGTATCACTTCTGCAGAAAAGATGGTCTGTTACTAGAGAGAACGGACTGGGAGCAGAACCCGGGGCTTCCCGGGAAGGAGAGGCAGGACAAAAGGCAGCAAATAGAGACAAGCTGACGTTTGCTCCAGTTAAAACTTTAAAACAATGCTTGAAACACATGCATGCACATTGAAGGAAGACGTATCAAGCTTTTCCCCATTTAGTTAGTAATCCTTTAATTCAAGATTGTTTTTAAAATTAAGTATACACCAAATTTCAACACGAGGGTGGAAGGTTTGAACTAGGAATTATTACCCAAATCATGGGAGATGATTTCTAAATCTAAAGAAGTTCAATAAAGCAATGGTAAAGATTAATAGTCATATTGTCCAACAACAACAATGTCAAATATTACTATTTTAAGACTATATTAAAGGTCCCCAAGGAAACAAGTATTAGTTTTGAATTACCTGAGAATGATACAAGGTTTCCTCCTGCCAGAAAAAATGTCAAAATACCCAGAGAAATCTTCCTTAGAAGAAGAAACATAATCATTTAGGCCAAAACCAAAGAAATGAGATGACAAAGTGAGCACCCAGCGTTTGGAGGTTTCCACTAACAAGCGTTTACAAGAAAAAGCCTCACAGTTAAAAGTTTATGTCTGGGAGTGAGCAACCACTCTAAAACCATTGTCAATTGACATAAGTTAAAAAAAAAACAACAAAACTCGTCCTTTCAGAGCAGCTCTGGGTTCTTTTCTGACTTAGTAGGGACCCTGTGGAAGCAGGGAGGTAAGCTAATTAGGACAGATGGGCAGAGAGAATTCTAATCTAGCCACCTAAGCGCCTTAGTAAGCCCCGCCTCCCTTAACAAGCCCTGCATTTGCAGTGTGCTTCACAAGCACCTTTCCTCCCCAACGCTCTGACTCCGTGGTCAGAAGTGGTAGACTTACATACATGTTGTCTATGTTTTCCTAAGACAAAGACCTATAAGCCATCAGTGCTCATTTTCCTGCATAGGAGAAAATCCTTTGTAACCACTTCCTTTACCTTCTTCCTTGTACACCGTGAAGGAATAATAAAGGGAGCCCATGGTGAAGCTGCTGAGAGAATTAATAGATCAACTCATTTCACCCACACAACGTGACTTAAAATACTGCCTGGCAAATATTGAGCATACAACATAAACTATGTTAAAAATAACTGTTGCCAAGTTTTCTATCAAACATGAAGTTCCTGCCATCTGAGACGGTAGTGACATTGCAGTGAAAGAATTCACCATGACAGAAACAGGCAGAAAGACAATTTTTTTCGAAGCAGTATGGAAAAGCCAGAACAAGCAAGATAGTAGGGAGAAAGTATCTACCAAGAATTTTAGGGGCTGTTTTCATGGGGTTCTGTGGACAGTCAGGGGTTTCCATGGCCTCGTGCCGTAGAACAACTGTCGTCAAGTTGGTTAGAGTTGACTACTTCTGGTGGAACAGTTTTTCTTAGTGGCCTTCCCGTTGTGCCCTGAGGAAATAACAGCATATTCTTGGGATAAAATAGTTCAACATAGCCTAAATCGGCATTCACAGGATATTCACCATGAACATGAAGAACTCTTAGTCGACAAATGGTGTCCTCCACCAAATGGAATCATATAAAATTCTTTACTAGTAAAGTTTTTCATCTACCTAAGCAAATAGAAAGCAACAAAGTTAACCAAAAAATCCCTGTGAGCTTAGGATTACTATTTTTTTAAAAAAAATTAATTTAGTTTTACATATTCTGATGAAATTTTTGAAAAAAAATTGCTATCTAAAGCACGTGTCCCTTAGAATCCTTGACTGTGCCACTGTCAATGTTCCCATGACATGGGAAGAGCTTATCAATTATGTGACAGCCTCAAATAAATATTTCCAGCCCTTCTAAAAGGCTGCATTGCATAGTGATACCTGTAAAATATTACTAGTGCTAAGAAACTTAAAAACTTGAATCAAAGGGGAAAAGTTAAAAATTTATGGCCAGGCGGTAGTGGCGCGCGCCTTTAATCCCAGCACTCGGGAGGCAGAGGCAGGCAGATCTCTGTGAGTTTGAGACCAGCCTGGTCTACAAGAGCTAGTTCCAGGATATGTCTTATATATTTGTTGATGACTGCAAACACAGGAACACATCTTAATTAACAAATACTGGTGGGAATTATTGTTTTTGTTGGCCTACTCCAAAGAATGAAAAGCTCCTGAGAACCAAGACAGTCTGGAAAACACTGCTGTACTTAAACTGAGAAAAACCTTCTCAAATGCAAAATGTTTCCAGCATTTGATGACTTTGTAGTCCATGTGTAGGAGGTAAAAATAATCAAACTTTTATACAAATTTCTAGGAAGGAACAGAAGGATGAATTATTCTGTATGATTATTCTTTGAGCATAAGTATTGCAAAAGGGTGTTTTAGAAACAGGAGTAGCAATGTAAGTGTTACTTGGAAATGAGTAATCACCAGATACTAGCATGAATGGGGATGCACCCCTGAGATCACCCTTGGTGAAAGAGCTACTAGCCACCAAGTGGTGGCTGGCTGCTGGGGGAAAGTCACTCTCCTTTGGGGCATGGCCCCCAGTAGATTGTTAGTGCCCCAGCAGAAGGCCCCGTATCCATGCCGAAATGGGACGCACTAAATTAGACCAGGGACAACGTAAATCAACAAGAACAACATAAAAAGAGGTGAGAGGGAGGGTACTAGGGTGTTAGAGGGAAATGAAGTATTTGCTTTCAAAAGAGGAAAGTGTGTGTGTGTGTTGGTGTGGGAAGTCCTTCTATATGTGTTGCTTTTATTGGCTAATGAATAAAGAAGCTGCTTTCAGCCAGTGGCTTAACAGAGTAAAGCCAGGCTGAAAGAGATATAGAAAGAGAGTAGGCAGAGTCAGAGAGAAGCCATGGAGCTGCCAGGTGGAACCTTAGCATGAGGTGTGTGGCCTACCAGCGAGGTTCCAGCTGGCGGCTCACATCTTTCTCCTCTGGCGGCTCCATGGCCTCTGACTCTGCCTACTTTCAGTTTAGTTTCCTGCAGCTTATTTATTCATTAACCTGGTTCCACATATACCTTGTTGAAAAATATCGCACACTATTGTTACCATGGTAACTTAGTAAAGTACATCTTCATCTGAGGTCTTCTTGACCCTTTGATTTCTCCAGTCCCCCAAAAAGAATACAATTTTACAGATGAGGTCATTTGAATAAACATAGGCCACAGGCACAGGAGGCCTCATATACAAAGAACCTTGTCTTCTGACATGTGACGACAAGTGATGACACACGATGACATGTGATGGGCAACGTTTACAAAATCCCACAGAAATATGCCAGTTAGCGGCAGACGTACAGCATGAGTGAGTCGTTGTGTACTGCGAAGGAGGAGGGAGAATGGAGGACAGACAAACAGGCTGGAGCAGGATGAAGACAGCTCTATGACACACTGAAGCGTTTCCCTTCCTGACCTTCACACACACCAAAAAAAAAAAAAAGGTGATTTCTAAGACGTTTAAAACTTTCTCAGGCACCACCTGATTGAACAGGACTTACAAAATCAAACAAAAAACTCGTGCCTCCACCCCAATCTCAAGAGTTTTAAATTAAAATTTGTATCTTCTCTACAAATAAGCTCTGGTCATTAGCATGCTTCTTCACTGTCTATTGCCTCTCACTAATATCCTATGCTAACAAAGCTATACCCTTTAGACTAGCTTTGCCCACTCTCAAAGAAACTCTATTTTTACCAAATTATTACACTTGTTTATCCAAAAACAAGTGTTTGCTTTCAAAAACGGAAGAGCTTGTTTCTTAATTTATGATTACTGTATGCACCTATGTGTGCACATGTACATAACATGTATGTGGGTGAGCAGGGCACAGCTAAATGTGGAGGCTGGAGAACAACTTATAAAATCACCTACTTCTCACCTTCTCATGGGTTCCAGGAACCAAACTCGGGTCACTATGTGTCCTGGTTAGTGTTTACGGTCAAGTTCATACAAACCAGTCACTTGGAAAGAGGGGGATTTCATTTGAGGAACTGCCCGGATCAGACTGACCTGAGACTCTTGGGGAATTATCTAGACTGCTGACTGATGCGGGAGGGCTTGGCCCACTGTTGTGTGCAGTGCCACCTCTGGGAGGTGGGCCTAGGCAGTAATGAGAAGCTGAACGAATAAAAATTTTAAAAATGTTTAAAAATTTTAAAAAAGCTAAATGAAAAGGAGGCCTATGTCCCAGTGGATGGCCCCCACATCTATGCTCCAATAGGAAGCAGTAATTAGACCAGGGAATTATTAATAAACAACAAAAAGGGCATGAAGTTGGGTAACAAAGGGGATGGCACTGTGAGCACTTGCTGTGGAATATTATTTTAACTATGCAAAGATGTGCTGCATTTGCTTATGTTGAGGAATATTTCTTTTTATTAAAAAGGTTACTTATTTGAGGGGAAAAGACTTACAGAACACCGTCCTAGACAACAGACCTCTACCAGGAAAGGAGTCTAGTCGCCGGAACCAGAGTCTGAACCAAGAGAGAAAGAGGAGGGCTGCTGCTGCTTTTTAAAGACAAAAAGACCACTGGACCAAAAAAAGCAAGAACAAAAACCAGTTGGGCTAACTCCAAACTTTGCATCTTCATGTCTGATGTTGAAATGCTCTTCAGATCTCCGACTCTTTTCATCTTTTTTAACTGCAACACATTTCTTTCTCTTGGGCTGGTTCCACTCCCTGTTAGCAATTCTCCTTGGCAAGTATTCCACAACTCTGGCATCTCCAGCTTCTTTGGTTCTCTAAGGTAATACAGGCTTCAACTTCACACTTTCATGCAATGGTCTGTCTCTCTAGGCCTCCATTCAGGGACACGCCTGACATATGTCTGGCCCCAGCAACTTTCCTTAGCTGTGGAAGACTCTTCCATACCCCCTTTCTTCTGTACTTAAAGCCAGAACCACATGGCCAAAGCTGTCAAGTTCTGCTGCTTGCTGGGGCTGGAACATGGTCCCCTCATTCAATGACATCTTCACCAACTTTCTGTATTTTTTTTCCATGATATTTATTGAGCTCTACATTTTTCTCTGCTCCCCTCCCTGCCTCTCCCCTCCCCACAAGTCCCTATACTCCCAATTTACTTAGGAGATCTTGTCTTCTTATACTTTCTACTTCCCATGTAGATTAGATCTATGTAAGTCTCTCTTAGTGTCCATATTGTTGTCTTGGTTCTCTGGGATTGGGGTTTGTAGGCTGGTTTTCTTTGCTTTATGTTTAAAAACCACCTATGAGTGAGTACATGTGATAACTGTCTTTCTGTGTCTGGGTTACCTCACTCAAAATAATGCTTTCTAATTCCATCCATTTTCCTGCAAAATTCAAGCTGTTATTTTTTT
>PVIU01011704.1:0-63434 GCA_004026605.1 Ondatra zibethicus | reverse complement strand
CCACATCAGACAAAGGTCTGATCTCCAAAATATACAAAGAACTCAAGAAACTAGACATTAAAATTCTAAATACCCCAATTAAAAAATGGGGTAAGGATCTGAATAGAGAATTCTCAACAGAAGAAGTTCGAATGGCCAAAAGATACTTAAGGTCATGTTCAACTTCCTTAGCCATCAGGGAAATGCAAATCAAAACAACAGTGAGATACCATCTTACACCTGTCAGAATGGCTAAAATCAAAAACACCAACGATTGCCTATGCTGGAGAGGATGTGAACTAAGGGGAACACTCATCCATTGCTGGTGGGAATGCAAACTTGTGCAGCCTCTTTTGAAATCAGTGTGGCGGTTTCTCAGGAAATTGGGAATCAACCTACCTCAGGATCCAGCAATACCACTCTTGGAAATATACCCAAGAAAAGTCCAATCATACTACAAAAGCATTTGTGCTACTATGTTCATAGCAGCATTATTTGTAATAGCCACAACCTGGAAACAACCTAGGTGCCCCCAATGGAAGAATGGATCAAGAAAGTGTGGATTATATACACATTAGAATACTACTCAGCGGTAAAAAACAATGACATCTTGAATTTTGCATGCAAATGGATGGAAATAGAAAACGCTATCCTTAGTGAGGTAACCCAAACCCAGAAAGATGATTATTAAATTTTGTCCTATGGATGGAGGTAGAGACAGAGACCCACATTCACATCAGAGCAATGGACTGAGTTCCCAAGGTCAAGTCGAAGAGCAGAAGGTGGGAGAAGAGGAGTAAGGAAGTTAGGACCGTGAGTGGCTGGACCACCCACTGAGACAGTGTGCCTGAACTAATGGGAGCTCACCAAATCCAGCTGGACTGGGACTGAACGAGCATATGATCAAACCGGACTCTCTGAATGTGGCTGCCAATGGGGGCAGACTGAGAAGCCATCAACAATGGCACTAGGACCTATCTCTTCTGTATGTATTATCTTTTTGGGAACCTAGTCTATTTGGATTCACACCTTCCTAGGCTGGGATGGAGGGGCGAGGGCCTTGGACTTCCCACAGGGCAGGGCACCATGCCCTCTTTTAAGGAAGCAGGGGGAGGAGAAGGGATGAGGGGGAGCAGGAGGGGACTTAGATAAGGGGAGGAAATGATAAATTTTTTTTGAATGGAAAAAAATAAAAGAATATGGAAAAAAGAATTGAGGCATGTACATAAATGAGTGGAACGGAACTGAAAATTACTAAAATTCATTATATAAATATATGACCTGTCAAACAATTATAAATATTAAAAACCAACTCAATTGGAACGGACAGATGACTCAGTAGTTAAGAGTGCTATTGCTTTTGCAGAGGACCAGAATTCAGTTTCCAGAACCCATATCAGTCAGCTCACTACTGCCTATGAATAGAGTTCTAGCAGATCTCCCAGCTTCAGCATGTACCTGCACACATGTGGTACACAGACATATACACACGTTGTCTTAGTCATCTTTTCTATGGCTGTGAAGAGCCACCATGACCACATCAACTACTATAAAAGAAAGTACTCACTTAAGGATTTGCTTACAGTTTCAGAGGGTTAGTCCATTATCTTCGCAGCAGGGAGTATGATAACTTGAAGTGAGCATGGCCCTGGAGTTAAGAGCTTTCAATTCTGATCCACAAGCATCAGAGAAAGAAAGATAGAGAGATCCTGTGCCTGAAATGAGTTTTTCAAACCCCAAAGTCCACCCCAGTGACACACTTCCTCCAACAAGCATACTCCTACTCCAATAAGACTGTATCTCCTAACCCTTCTAAAATAGTGCCACTTCCTGATGACTAAGCCTTCAAACATATGAGCATATAGGAGGTCCATTCTTATTTCTACCACCATACATAAATTTAAAAAACTAAAACTTAGCCCAATTAAAATATAAGTAAAAACTTAGACATTTTTTGAAATAAGATATATAAATGGTTAATGAGATGACAAGATGCTCAACATCTTATTCATAAAAAGAATGCTAATCAAACCATAATGAGCTATCATTTTAATTCCTATTAGGATGGCTACAATAACACTTTTATCACTCACATTATCTTTTCTTGTCTCTTCTATAATAATATTTGGTGAGAATGTGGGAAAACTTTAAAAAACATAAATTTATGAATTTGCTTAAATACAGGTCATGGTAATGCTAATGATACAAGCTGACATATTTGGTCTAATTATACATCAAGCAACATTATAAAACCTTAAATATACATGTTATATATCAAGTGCCATTGTAGCATCTGATATACTACATGTCATGTAACAAGTACCACTGTAGCATCTTGTATACATGTTACGTAATAAGCACCACTCTAGCACCTGAAGGAGGAACAGGAAGTAGTGGGAAGAAAAGGAAAAAGGGGAAAGAGGAGGAGGGAAAAAAGATAGAGGGGAGGATGAGAGAGAAGGAAGTTAGCGATAATAGAGGGAGGAAGGAAGGGAGAGAGGCAGAGACTGAAAAACAAAAACAGAGATAGACAGATATGGATGGATGGATGGATGGTTGGATGGATGGATGGTTGGATGGATGGATGGATGGTAGAGAATCTCAATCCAGTTGCCTTTAAGGGCTATGACAGCACCTGATGGACTTGACTCATGGGAAGGGAAAGACAGAAATGTCCTAGTCATAAGACTGGGAAGATGGCTTAGTTGGTGAAATGCCTATTGTGTAAGAATGAATCCTCTGTTTGAATCATTAGCACCCCTGCATAAAGACAGTGTGCTGGAATGTATCTATAACCACAATACTGGAAGGATGGAAGCAAGAAGATTTCTAGAGCTCATTGGCCAGCTGTCTTAGCCTAGTTTATGAGCTCCAGGTTTAGTGAGAGACCCTATCTCAAGGAAATAAAGTGGAGAGAGATTGAGGGAGATACACAGTGTTGATCTCTGGCTTTCACAATCGCATGCACACATGTGTACACGAATGAACGCATGAACACAAATGCATACATCTGTCACATTGTTTTATAGAATTGTACTACCTATCAAGAATAATCATAATAATTTTCATTTATGAAGTATACATGGACCACACTGGACATACACTTCATATGTCCAGTGTTAACTAATTCTCATGACTAAAGTATTTACCAAATAGCAAAACAGGTTCAGAGAAAATACCTTACTTTCCCAAATCTGCTCAGCTAATATATGACAGAATCAGAGTGAGAACTTAACTGTATATGACCCAGGTGATCTCATACTACTACATCACTAATATACCAAGTCAAAGAGACCTATGTTGAATAGAAAAATAATCTGGAAAATATGGATAAAAGCATAATAAACATTTCTTTTCATGCACATGAAAGAACTGTGGAAATATGTATTCCATTCTTAGTATGACAGTGACTTTCTTGTTAGTCCCATCTCTGAGGTTGCTTTCACTCTCTGTCAGAACCTACAAAAACTACTTGATCCCCAGGATCAAGCTTCCTACCTTAAACTAGGGGTCACTGCTAGAGCCTTAGCCCTTAGCATAGTTTTGGGTATATTATAAGTGATCACTAACTGTCTTCTAAATTCAATTGAAAAGAAATATATATATATATTATGTTAATTATACACAAATTACATATAATATACCTATATGTGTTGTGGGAAAATAATATTGAGATATGTGTGCAGATATAACTGGATAATATCAAATAAAACAGCCTCTTTAAAATTGAAATATATATATATATATATATGTCGGATGAAACAATGAAACTTCTTGACATGTTATGTAAAATATCTATGGGTATAAACTGGTGCATTGAAATCCTTAATGAAGCATTACTTGTGATGTCAAAAATGACTATGGAACTTGTTTCCATCCCTGAAGAGAGGTAGGCTTATAGTGTGGTATGTACCGTGTCAAAATGGTGGCTGGGTGCTTAAGATTTTGACTGCTCTCCATAGCCAGTTCTACTTTCCTTCTGATAGTACTTCTACACCTCCTTTGCCTTCTGCTGGGATAATGTGATTGTTTCCAGCCAATAACTTACGAATGAAAAGGACACTTTTGCAATGAAGTACTTAATTGTTGTATGAGACACTAAAGCATTCTTTCTTACTGCTGTGGTAACTGAGGAGCCTTGATTGTTTGATGGTATACTGCCAAAATGGGATGGATTTCTTCAGCTTGTGCCCCAAATAAATTTTCAGAAAGGAAAATGAAATTGACCCCATGGTACCTGAGCATCACAAGTGAGAAAGGAACATTGTTATGTATACTAAGATAGATGGGCGAAACCAAGCCCTCAATGCCTAATAAAAAGTATTGATAATCAATAAGCTAAGGCAAAGTTAGTTTGCGTTCTCAAAATTACAATTCCTAGAATAGAATACTAAGATTAAAGTACAAGTTTAAGAATGATTTTCATAAAATTATATTTGTATGCCCAAAGCAATGCACAGAGTTAAAATATATTATTTTATGAAGATTTAAATAAAGCAAAATGAAAATGGAAAAGAAGATAGCATAGTGTTTTTGATGACTTGCAATCAGAAGTGTGATTTGCTTTATGAATAAAATTGATTTTGTATATTTTTATATGGAATGTGAATTATGATTGATACAATTTATGTCTGCAATCAAACAGTTGGACTTGTAACTATTACCTTATTTGCAAAGAATCCTTATAGGTATAATTAAGTTAAAATTACAAAATGAGATCTGTTTCAATTTTTCCACAGGCCCCAAATCCAACGAGTATTCAAATATATATGGAAAGGATGTGGATGTAAAAGCAGAAGTTAGAGATGTGGCCCCAGAGCCAAGGAGGCTAAGAAATACATGTTTTAGAGACCTCCAAAGCTAGTACAACCTTACAGATGCCTTTATTTGAGACTTCTGGCTTCCAGAACCAAGAAAGAATACATTCTTTTGGTTGTGTTAAAGCATCACACCCTATGGTCTTGGGGTGTAAAAGTCTAAGATAATCGAATTAGCTTGGGATACTTCATCATAACAAGAAAGTGGGAAGCAACTATAATGAAGCACTGACTCATCATTATTGGAGGAACCAAGTGTGCTTGTTATTTTCATTTTTATCTCTCTACATCTTTATATTTTCTCACAGTGAATTTTAAAATGTGAGTTCTACTTGATTTATCTTACACTCTTACACAATTATGTTTGTGTTCTCTCTCTCTCTCTCTCTCTCTCTCTCTCCACAGAAGACTATTGTGTAAGTGATTAAACTCCTGAGAACAGAGAGTGTTTGGCTTGTAATCTTCTTCTTGCTGTAAGTGTTCCATCATAATGTTGACTTGAAGGGCCTCAATGATTGACTTCCACCTTGATTTATAGCCTTAATTCTCAAGCCCCACAATTTTCTGACTCCTATCTTGTGTTTTAGACTACCTGCAGTTTGCCACACAAGAAAACTTAAGCTTTCACATATTCCCTTGATGTAGGAGTCCCCTCCGTGTGTTGCTTGTATTGGTTAATGAATAAAGAAACTGCCTTGGCCTGATAGGGCAGAACTTAGGTAGGCAGAGAAGACAGAACTGGATTCTGGGAGGAAGAAAGCAGGGTTGGAGAGAGACGCCATGAATCCGTTGCCAGAGTAAGACATGCTGCTGAAACTTAGCCAGTAAGCCACTGCCACGTGGCAATATACAGATTAAAACAAATGGGTTAAATTAAGATGTAAGAATTAGCCAATAAGAAGTTAAAGCGAACAGGCCAAGCAGTGATTTAATTAATACAGTTCATGTGTGGTTATTTTGGGGCTAAGCTTGCAGGGCAGCTGGGATGAACAAGCAGCCCCCTCCCTGCAACATTCCCTGCTGATATTTCCTTTCAATAATGCTCTAAGATCTAATGCCTTCCTGTCTCCTTCAGCTCAAGTTCAGATGAGTGCTTTGGAAACCTTCCCTGATTATTTAGATAGCACTAACTTATTCTATCTTTATACCCTCTAAGCACGTAGGTCATATTGGATTTTAATATTTGACACCACATTTTATTTGATCTGTTTTGTCAATATCTGCTTATAAAAGCAACAGCTGCAAAAACCTTGATTACATATATATCCCCAAATAACTCACCGTTATCTGTACATACACAGGCAATAGTACAGAATGCTAGCTGGATAAACTCATGAATGACTTATTCATAACTCAGTGAATCTCATCCTGAGCATCTATACATTCCCAATATCATACTGCGTTATCATATCAAGAAACTCAGAGCAAGGCAAATCGGTGCAAAAGACCCCAAAAGGAAGTTTTCTTTAACAGCATTAATCATCAGAGAACGTCTTAAACTGTCCTGCAAAACAAATCTTATAAAGTACATGCCTCAGAGTTGCACTAACAATAGAGAACTCACCTTACCTCTTAGTTCATACTTACTGCATTAGGTAAATTCTAGCACCCAGTACTCTATGAAATTCTGAGTCATCCCTTGAAAAACCTTGCACAACTGCCAATAGCAAGACCTACAACTTGTGTCCAGAACCACTTGAGCTGACTTTATTACAAGGAGAAAGACAAAGCTAATACAGCAACCATTTCTTTCCTCTTGTTATCAAGGTTGTCTTGAAAACTAATTGAACGTCCATGCTTAGGGGGAATTAGAAAGTGCTCAGTTTATTTCCCTAAAACAAGATGAGACCTAGAGGAACAGACATACAGGATTGACCCTATTTTACAACATAACATTCCATCTAACTTTTCTCTCTACTCTCCTTCTCATAGGGACAATTGTCATTGTAATGGGTCACTTGTATGATATAGCATAATCTTCTCATCAAAATCCTGAGTGTAATTGCATCTGCAGAGTCCTTCTTTTGATATAAAGTAACAGACTCAAGGACTTTATGGAGGATATGAGCATCTTTGGAGGCCTCTTATACTGTCTATAATAATTATGTATTTCTTTATTGTATTTGAGACTCAATTCCCTTATTTATAAAGTGGGCATAGTCATATTGATTAACTTGTCTACTTAAATAACTTACTTGAGTTGAATCTAGATTCAGTTTTCTTATTATATTAGTGCTACTATATCAAAATAACATATACTGGATAATTTATAAACTAATAAAAATTTATTTCTCATAGATCTAGATGCTGTAAAATCCAAGATCAAGGTGCCCTACTTTATCAGATAAATACTCTTGCCTGCTTCCAAGATAGAACCTTTTTGAAAAAATCCTTCAGTGAGCAGAACACTGTCGTCACAAGATGGAAGGACCAGAGCATGTTTCTTTCTATTTTCAAGCCATTTTATTGAAGTGCTAATCCAGTACTTTAGGACAAAGTTCTTCTTAGGACTTACTTGTCTCCCAAACAAACAAGCCAACCTGGTGAATGTTGTTACCCTGAGGATTTTATTTCCACATGACTTTTGAAGGAGTCGCCACTATCTAAGCAACAGTAACAGTTACTTGAAAACTGATTAAAACTGAATCTTAACTTCTCTGCCACTGTTAGGGAGTGAGGGGTGTGGTCAGGGAGTGTGTCAAGGCAATCTACTGGCAAGAGACTGTTATATTTAGAGTTCCCCAGCTGCTAAGGAAGAGGAGACATTTCTTTTGAAAAGAAGACCCAAGTATACCATAACGACAAGCCAAAGTGTCTCTCAGCACACTGTCCCCTAAGGAAGGAATTTAACAACAAACCTAAGGGAAAAGGAATGGGAGAGATAAATGAGCCTGTGTGCAATGACCTGGGAAGCTGTAGTCCCAGGGTCCCCCAAGGCCATGCCTTCCAAGACACTTAGAAGTGCTAGGAAGAAAATAATTGAAAAGTGAAGAAGCCAACATGCCCTTTCTGTTCACGAACTCAGCTTCCATTTCAAGTTTTCATTTCACTTGAGTTGCTATAATCGTATATTAACAAACACATACTGGTTAAAGTAAGTTCTGGGAGAAGAGGAGAGGCCTATGGGATGAAAAAAAAACCATGAAGTTTCATTCAAACTTGGCCGCTAATTTACTGATGTAAGCAAACCTCTTCTTTGCATTAGTTTTCTTAACGCTGAGCTGTGCTGCACTGCCATGCCACAAACATTTACTATCAGAGCTTGGTTTTGTTTGCACTTGTCCTCTCAGACTCCCCCAGAGCCCGCACCTATGTTCATGATTTGCCCACACTTATTTTCATGACTTTAATCTCTCAGTAGCCATGGAGATTGTAGCCTCAGCTGTCTACTAGTCATTTCTACTGCATCTACTACCATCTCATTCAAAATGACAAAACCTGGATATTATAACATTCCAGTCCCTTTTAGTTCTATGTGGTTACCTAGTATTTGTTCCCATAATTCTCCCATTATCTTCCAATTTGTGGCAAATTAGACATGCAAATCGTTCCCCCAATCAGCCTGTTAGCTAAGTATTCCAAGGATCTAAATTCAGTTATGTTTCTTCATGAGATGAAGTGGCTTTCTTCCTGGATCATGTTAGTATAGGGTGATCAATTTCCCATCATATACATTTTTAAGATTATGATGAAGAAACATTTAATACCATTTCCTATTTTATTAAGGGAATCAATGCAGTTGTTTCATTGCCAAGAGCATAAAGAACAGCAATGAGAAATGTTGGGTACAGACTCTGGAGAACTCACAGACTTTGACTACACCACTAAATAATAGTCTCTCATTTTCCCCACTAAAACCACACATGCACATGTTCTTCGTGCTATTTCCTTTGTTTCCTGAAATTCTACTGCTCTTTCAAGAATAGCCTCCACTGATACCTTCTATGATAAACTGATCCTGCCCCATCGTGTGCTGCACATCTATCACATCCTTGAGTCTGTCTTGTGATAAAATGTCTTGAAAACATATGCATCTCTCTCATTCTTCCTCAGGGCAGACATGATAACTAAATCTGCAGAACTTTTTCAGTGCTCATCAACAAGAAAGTAACTAGAAAATGTGAGTTGAATGAATTTGTGATATTATGGAGAATTGGGGAATTAAGACAGGGTGGCAAAGTTAGAGATCATTGTTCCATGCTCAGTGACATTCCCTATTTGGAACCAGCACTGTAGCTACATAGACTCTTTTAAAATTCTTTTGAGAGATTTAAAAAAAAAATCTTGTGATATAAAAGCATTTAAATGATGTTTAGAGTTTCATTTGTCTTTTAGACTCTAAGTGTAATAATGCTATTTAGCATTTCTATAGCATTTAACAATCCCAAAGAACTATTCAGTGTTAATTAGATAATCCTAAGGCTCTGTGAGGCAGGCCAATATTATGATCCTCTCTGAAAAGTTAAGAAAATGAAAATTCAAAGGTGTTTTGGCTCCCGTTTCAGTGCATGAGAAACTGCTGAATATTATTACAAATATAAAACAGTGTTTTGGAAGAGTGTTTAATAAAGGTTAGGAGCACAGCATAGGAAAGCAATTAAAGTTTCTCATTTCACTATGGGCCAACACACAAAAGGTGCTGAATATGATATACCAGCTTCTTCTATAGTCCCTGTTGTCCCTCGCCCTCCTCCCTCGGCCACCAAGGTTGGTTTTCCTGGCCAGGAAGACCTAGAATTCAGACATAAAAATTCATCAAAAAATTCAGGCACACTGGATAATACATTTATGGCAACAATACAGATCTCAAAGCTAAGGATGAGCCAGTGGGTTGACAGGTCATGGGCTTCCTCAGAACTAATTCAGGGGCACAGGAGCAGTGAGCACACTGAATTGTGGCCAAGAATTCAGTGACTTCAGCTAAAAGTCTGTGGACACCTTTAATCCCAGCACCTGGGAGTCAGAGGCAGGCAAATCTCTGAGTTCAAGGGCAGCCTGCACAATGGAGTGAGTTCCGTGACAGCCAGGGCAACACAGAGAAACCCTGTCTTGAAAAAAACAAACAAACAAAATTGAGCTTATTTGATGAATATCTTGATCATCACCATAGAAATTTCGTCCGACGGATGGAGATAGAGACAGAGACCCACATTCACATCAGAGCAATGGACTGAGGTCCCAAGGTCCAGTCAAAGAGCAGAAGGTGGGAGAAGATGAGCAAGGAAGTTAGGACCGTGAGGGGCTGGTCCACCCACTGAGACAGTGTGCCTGATCTAATGGAAGCTCACCAAATCCAGCTGGACTGGGGCTGAATGAGCATACGATCAAACCGGACTCTCTGAATGTGGCTGCCAATGGGGGCATAATGAGAAGCCATCAGTAATGACACTAGGACCTATCTCTTCTGCATGTATTATCTTTTTGGGAACCTAGTCTATTTGGATGCACACCTTCCTAGGCCAGGATGGGGAGGGCCTTGGACTTCCCACAGGGCAGGGTACCATGCCCTCTTTTAAGGAAGCAGGGGGAGGGAGGGCATGGGGGAGTGGGAGGGGACTGGGAGAAGGGGAGGAAATGTAAATTTTTTGAATGAAAAAAAATAAAAGAATATGAAAGAAAAAGAAAAAACAAACAAAATTGAGCTTATTTCCAAAGGATTTCACTCATACGACTTTCTACTTACAAAGGAAAGCCACCAATCTAACAGTGATCTTAGGCAATCTGTCCCTGCACTCTTCTACCCAACTCTCATCTAAAACACAATTAAAATGTTAGCCAGCATTTTAAAGTATGGAATGTCATCCTTCTTCCTAGAGCTCAGTGTGCTCAGGCTATGGAGCTTGAGACCAGATGGTGACTACACAAATGAAGGAAATATCAACATCAGGACTAGTAATCAGGACAAAAGTGCTTTTAAGGGGTAAAAGATATGGTTCAGAGGTTAGAGCACTGGTTGTTCTTCCAGAGGTCCTGAGTTCAATTATCAGCAACTACATGGTGGTTCACAGCCATCTCCAATGAGATATGGTACCCTCTTCTGGCCATATAGGCATACGTGGGGGCAGAACACTGTATACATAATATATGAATAAATCTTTTTTTAAAAAGTGCTTTTGAATCAAATAGCATAAGTATATGATGCCTCAGCTGATTCACTTTGTTTACAAACTTGTAGTGTTCTTCCTTCCGGAGAATAAGGATAAATAAGACACATACTCTGAGTTCTTCCAATCTAGCTCAGGATTTTGGAAAGTAGTGGTGCCAAGTACATCAACAATACCTAGGATGCTTTTCAGATATGAAGAACCAAAGGTCTCGGTGAAAGCTTACTGAGTATCAATAAACCCCAGAAAATTCTGTTTGTTTTATAACTATACCTTTAAAGTAATTTCTATGGACATTAAAGTTTGAGACCATGAGAGGTAGAAAAAGTGGGAAATTACTTAAGACTGAACCCATGTGATATAACAAAAGAGCCCAGCCTTGGACTCAATAGAGCTTGCCTTCAAATTAACTACTTTCTAGATGTATAATCTCTGAGTTTTGGTCTCTGCATCTGTAAACAAGAAATTACATGACCTTCTTTTAGAGTGTTGGATAAATATGCTTCCTGGTGAGGATTCTTTTGTTTGTTTGATTGGTTGGTTGTTTTTTGTTTTTGTTTCTTTGTTTTGTTTGTTTGTTTTTGCTTTTTAGGTTTTTTTTTTGTTTTTTTTCAAGTCAAGGTTTCTCTGTGTAACAGCTCTAGCTGCCCTGGAACTACCTCTTACAGACTAGGCTAGCTTCAAACTCACAGAGAGTTCTTTGAGTTCTGCCTCCCCAGTGCTGGGATTAAAGGCATGTGCTACTACCACCCGGCTTCTGGTGAAAATTCTTAAACATAAATTGTCTGAGATAAAAACATTATTGACAAAATGTACAATTCTTTAGAAATAGAACTCTTGATAATGGAATTAAAAAGAAGTCTGCATAAGCTAGTAGCAGCAAAGACAATGAAACGGGAATGAAAAGCCTTTTATGGCATAAAATACTGCAGCAGACATTTTATAGATGGGTTCCAATCAATTTTCAAGTAACAGATAAATCCAGACAATGGGAAGCAATAGACTATTGCCTGACTCATCAATCAGTGAAGCTTCTGAAGTTTTGATGCCTAAACCAAGAAGCGATGGGAAGAGAAAGAAAAATATCATTAAATGTTATGGGTATTGGTGAGAAAATGTTTTATTTGTTTTTGTTTGTTTGGTTTGGTTTGGTTTTTTGTTTGCTTTTTGATAGCCATGGTTATCTTGGAACTATCTCAGTAGATTGGGCTAGCCTCTAATTCACAGAGATCCACCTGCCTCAGCCTCCCAAGTGCTGGGATGAAAGGCATGCGCCACCACCTCCAGTCTAAGATTTTTAAACAAAATATAGATACAGTGTATTCTCATTATGAAATACTATACAATAATGAAAACCAGTTAACTATAGTGTAAGAAGTAATTGGTAACAACATTAAAGATAAGAATCAAATCAAATAAGAGTACCTATTATATGAAATTACGCTACGGAATTCCACAATAAAGAAATATAACCAACACATTCTTTCACATAGTTTAATAGATAATATTTTTAAAATAAAAATAAAATCAAGGATGGTAGTTATCTTCAGGGGCCAAGGTATAGAAATGAAGAACAGACAGACAAATGAATTGTTGTTAATATCCTTTTCCTTTATTCAAAAATGAGTCCTTGAGTAGTCATTGCATTATTAAAATACTAAGAAATAAAAACACAAATATCATATAGAATCAATAATGATGGCATATATGAGGTAAAGATTAATTGAACATAAAGTATTTATAAAACATAAAACTAAAGAGGACATTTTTCAAATTTAGGAACACTGTGGACAAGACAGATATAATTAGATTCAGGACAAAGCTCCTGGTTCATGTTGGTCATGGTCAATTTGATCCATCTGTTTAAAAAAAAGCCATTATTTAAAAAGCCAAGTTTCATTTATAGAAGTATATTGTGAAATCTGGCCCAGAGAACTTTGACTAAGCCTGGTATCCCACTGGTTTTGTATATTGAATGAAGGCAGATGAAATACTCAGCAATGGGCCAGATGTTGGGATCTAGTGAAGGACACAAAGAAGTCTAGGTTGAATTCTGTCTAGCCACTATTATTTGCTGGCTGTGTAGCCATGGATAATAATTATAAGTAAAACCACCCTGAAGTTTTGCATGGGCTAGAATCTTAAAGTACTTTCATATATACTGTTTCCATTCTATACACACACCCATGAATAGAAACCATGCATACAGCTAGCTATGACAAGCACTGTATTTCAAGTACACAGACAATGAAATTATAGCCAAAAAAGTGAAGATTTGATTGAGCTAAAATCTGTACCTATAACAGTTCCTTCAGAGACAATATTTTGCGTGCTCTCTCTCTCTTTCTCTCTCGCTCTTGCTCTCTCTCTCTCCTTTCAAGATATTTTCAGCTTTTCTCCTTGGTTCTTAAACTAGACATTTTGAGAGTCATTTGATAATTTGAATCATTGAAAATATTAGTTTCCTTAAGCTCATGTTACTTATAAAAGAAAAGACATGCATGCAAAATGACTAAAGTAACAATCATCATTCAGATAAAAGCCCATATTTATCAAATTACAGATGCTAGGAACTCCAGAGGCTGCCATAGCTAAGTCAAGAGCTAATAGTCTCAATTTAAAGTAGGAAAATAGACACAGAAAGTTTTAAGATGTAATCGTCAAGTGGACATAACTTAAACCCATGGGCATAACATGAGGCACGTGCTCTTCAATACTGTTCAAATAGATCTATAATGGCCACAGTTTCTCTCTTTGGGAATTGTACTCCTTGCTTCCTAAGTTCCTGGTAACAGAGCAGGTCTGTTTGCCAAAGAAAGTATGAAAAAGTATTTCCAATCAAACATGTAAGGAAGAAGAATACCCTAGTTAATGAGAGTGAGGAATGTCAAAAGAAAATTCCGACAACCGGCAGGCTTATATCTCATGACTGGTTCTATGTCTCTTGATAGCCAGTGCCAACTTGGGCCTAGGAAATTGCTGGACCTTCTGTCTAAGTGACTCTGCCACTTTTCTGGTATTAACTGGCAACACATTTTATCTCTGAATATATATAGCCCAGACTCTCAGTAATATACCCACAGTCCATTTAACAGTCATTTTGCTTTCCAATAAGCATCTGAAATTTGGAAGGTAATTTTTGATGTTTTACTCTCAAAATATACATTCCCATCAGTGAATGAAACTCCCATTCATTCACCTACTAATACCAAAAGTCTGGGAGTAGACTTTAATGCCACTCACTCTTTTAACCCCACCTAAGCAAGTCATACTGACACAACCACCAAAAGCACCTAAAGCCTGTTTTCTTCTCTTTCTATTAATAAGACTCTAGCCAAGCCACTGGCAGTTCTTATCTCAGTACCTGCAATCGTTTCCTAACTGATATTTCAATATTTTCTAAATATAATCAATTCCCCACATACTATGAAGGGTGGCTGTTAAAAAAAAAGTTAAACCATGCCATTCTCTATTTAAAGTATGTGACTGCCTCCCATCAAATGTAGAGAAAATGTGTATTTATATTTTAAGCTAAAAGGGCCTAAGAAATCCGGCCATTCCTAACTTTTCAGTCCCACCTCAGACTCTTGTCACCAGTCACTACTTTCCTACAAGCTTTCATGTTCTTTTAATTCTAAAAGGGAACTCTTCCTGAGTTCTACAAAGAAATTGTACATATGGGTTATGAAAAACCATTTTGGGTATGTGTGCACACGTGTGTGAGCTAAGAAACTGATTTGCACATTTATGGACTCAGAAAAGTTGGAGGCTTTGTATCAAGCAAGTTAGAAACCCATGATGTGTAAAGACGTTGTTGTAGCCCTGCTCTACAGAGCTGAAAGCCAAGAGAATCGATGTCGACCCTCCAGTCTAAGTCTATGCTGCAAAGGAAAAGGAAGACTGATGGCCCAGGTCTAAGGCAGTTAACAAGAGACAGTGAATTGCCATAATCAGCAGTCTGTTCCAGACAAGCATTCATTGCTATTCGGTTCTATTGCTTAATTAGATGAAGTTCTCAGGCATTGGGAAAGTATCTTTTGCTTTACTCAAGTCTATTCAAATGCTAATAAAAGCCAGAAATATCCTCATAGATACACTAAGACTAATGCTTAATATCTAGGCATTCCTTATCCCAGTCAAGTTGACAAAAAATTAATCTTTGTAAACCACAAAGATTATGTTTCCCTTTAAGGTCTATTTATTACTCTCTCTCTTGTAATTATAATCCTTCAGCCATTGCTAAAACTGGTTCTTTCTTGACATTTGGTTGAATTTAAATGTTTTATCTTAACTAATATTTCTATGATCATCCAACCCAAAGCCTCTGTATTTTACAAAATATAATGATTGTGTTTATTTATATAAGGTTAATGAGAGAAGGACTTGTGATCATTATTCAGATGTATTTATACAGTGCCTGTATAAGTGTTCCTGGCATATAGGAGGTGTCAATATGTGCATACAGGTGCAACAGATCTATCTAATAATGATGAAAATACCTACCACATAAAATAATTTCTTGGTTTGAAGCAAGTGTTCAGAACATCCATGAGATATCATAATATAATTAAGTCCTCAAGCCTCAGGTTGTCAAAAATAAAAATAAAAAAATAATTAAGTCCAAAATTAATATATGGTTCATTAACTTTTTCTATCCAGCTTAAGTACAAGCCAAACAAATGTATTACTTCTTGGTGCCTTTCATCTTGATATGCAAAATAAACACTTAAAATCCTACCTTGAAAGATGGCAGAGATTAGATGAGATAGTGTGTTAAACACTTACACATATTAGGTTCTCTTATTCTCTTAGTTGCCAGACATATCAAATGAGATAGCTGGTAGGAAATGTGCTCTATAAACTGTGAGGAGCTATTTTGCTGTAGGTTTAAAATTCTCAAGCAGAGATCTGCAGACAGACAGATGAAGTCAGAGTCATTAGATTCTGGCTGTCAAATAAAATATGTTTTAAAATATAAATTTTGGGCTTTTCAGCATCAAACAGGAGCCTCCCTGCCAGAAAGCAGCACAAGGCTCTACCCAAAGCCATTAACACCACACAATCCAGGCTTGGCAAAGTTAGCCCTCATGTTGGCAGTCAGGATTTTCAATTAACAGATGGGTATCTGGCTCCTCAAGCGCTTTAGGGCAGGACTTTGGATGCTCTCGGTAAAATACTCATATGCCCAATAGTCCAGTGGCCATCATGTCCTTATTATCCACACCTGCTCATTTAGGTAGCTGGAAACTCTTCTAGCAGGAGAAAAAGTGAATCCCCCAGGGCAACATCTGATGTTTAGTACTTTCCTCCACAGTAGGGGCTTCTATTACCTAGAACTAGATTATTCATTAGACATTCTTCTACAAATGCGTGTGGATTTTCAATAATGAGAAATGGTGCATAGTCTTTGCCTTCCCTGAATTGCAAAACCTGATTATCAGTGGAGACACACTCTGTGACTTCTGTTTTGGCTGCAGAATGCCAATTTCCACTGGGTCCTATTTCTACAATTATTTAACGTTTATTGAGCACCAATAATGCACCAAGATCACTCTCTCCTTAATCTTGTCCTTAATGATCCATCAGACTCCTGTGGGTGGTGAAAGAAGGAAGAACAAGGTAATTATCAGTGTGGTGTTCAATCTGAATCAGTTAAATTGCCCGAATTATTGAAGTTTAGCTACTCAAGGAAAAAGGTGCCCAAATTTCTGCAAAGAGAAACACAGGCATCTATCTCATTGTCTTTAAAAAGCTAAGAGGATAAGGAGGAGATGGTAGAGTAGAAGCAGAAAACAAGTTTTGCCATTTATAAAGGAAGCAAAGGTGTTTAAAACAAGAAATAGACATTTCTTAAGGAATCTGGAATATATATTTTAATCTTTGTTCATTCAGTTACTTTATTTTTGTCTGAAACATGCTTTTCACCCCACCTCTGCATATTAAAATGCTGTTTATCAATAGTAAGTTAATATAAAGTTTAATTAGCAACACATCATTATGGCTTCGAGTGACTTGGGTATCTTTTTAGATAAGTCTCTTGCCTTCAACTCCAAAACTCTACCTGGTTTTCCTGGGTATTCTATCTCTTAAATAATTTCCACTTTCATTTTCAGAGAAGAATGCTTTATTTCTCTCTACGTCTTTGTTCTACATCCTTCGGGAAGCAAATGAGCCCGTCTGGTCCATGTTTATGTCATGTGTCTGAGTCAAAGTACTTTCAAAAGTAAAAAGACAACTAAACTGTAAAGCACCAACCCCTTTCCCCGAATGACTGCTCTGGTAATCAGAATCTGCTCAGGTAAGATTTGCTTAGAAAGAAGCATGTGGAAAAGTATCTAAAAGTAGTGCAGGAAGCCTTCACTGAGTCATAAGACACGAGACCTAAGCACAGGAGATAAAGGGCTCTAGGCTGGTCTGAACATCTTTGGCAACCACCTGGCACAAACTGGGTCTTCAGTATGTATTTTTGGAATAAATAGAGTTCCATTGAATTTGCCAACCCGTAAAGGTTAGGAAGCTTAAAAAAAAAGTATAATCCTCAAAATCCAGGCCAGATAACCAAGCATATTATTCAAGGGACTAACTTGAGCAAATACAGTGAATTTCTTTTGCGTGATTTTTCTCCTTGAATTTAAATCTTGTATTTAGAATTGGTAATGGGCAAGAGATAACCCCTCTGAACCACTTAAGGCAGAGTGCATTGTTACTGCTGGCCTTTATCTGGATAATCAAATAATAAAGTCAAACCAGCAACCAAAGGCGAGCTCCCAAGATGGCTCTAAAATACTTTCAGTGTTATTTGTTCAGTAAACTGCAGAACATTAAATTTCTATATTAAGTAAATTATAAGGAAGAGTGCACTTTACAAAATTAAA
The DNA here is from genome assembly GCA_004026605.1 of Ondatra zibethicus. NCBI lineage: Eukaryota > Metazoa > Chordata > Mammalia > Rodentia > Cricetidae > Ondatra > Ondatra zibethicus. The sequence continues at coordinate 45,659 of PVIU01011704.1, read as the reverse complement.
AAGTTCTCAGTTCCTTTATCTTTTATTCAATTGGGAAAGTCTTCAGAGTGTGCCCTGTACAATTAGACAACTTTTCGCATGGATGTAGAAAGTGAAAAAAAGATTCTTAAGACTCAGTGCATGAATCACCACAATTTCAGCTAAAATATCACAGCTTATTTCTGGGTCTTAAGACAGAAAACTTTGATGACAAGCACCAAATTCTGAAATGCATTCACGACTTAAAAACCTTCTGCCTCATATAGAAATATTAAGAAATCAAGAGTTGAAGCATGTGGAAAGAGACCCCTGAGACCACTTGATACTGAGATTCCCACAGGGACACAGAAGCCTTAGAGGGTCCACAAGGAATCTTTGCAAGGTACATTATACTTTGCTCCTGGTAATCTCTTTTATGTAGTGGGCTTTTCCATTATATTCCCATTACAGAAACGTTCCCCAGGAAAAATAATCATGAATATATACTTCTACAGGTAAAGAACAAAGGACATGATACTTTGATGCTATAACTACACTCCCACATTTATTGTGGGATCCCAGGCTAGTCATCAAAAAGTTTTCTCATTCATAAAATGGTGACAATATTATGACAGATAACAACTAAATGTTGGCCAATACCATATTCTCTTTCTTTGAAAACCTACATATTCCACAACACCTTGTAATTAAATTATTCCAAATGACCAGGTTCAAGCCAAAAGAATACATATGAAAATTATGTATGCTAATTGTAAGTTTGGACATAAAATCCCAGGTGCAATCATTTATGCTCTTTTTCTTCATCTCTTCTACAACGACCTTGAAGTCTGTTGTTTGAGGGCAGCAGCTTCCCAGAGCAATGCTAGATCTAAGTAAGGAGAGGAAACCAAACAAAGCTTTCTTCTGAATGCCGCTCTGAGATGTTAGTCAGAATAAGCCTTCATCTTGCTCAATTCCAGGGATTTGAGGCTATCACTGTTTATGCTGGTTACCTAATACACATTTGCTACAATGGATAATATATATGCAGCTTAGCAAAAGTCATGCAGAAGGCATCCAACAAACCTTAGTAGAAATTTCAACTGATTTTCTTATGAATTGGAGAGTTGGAACTAGAAATTAGACCAATATTCTTTTCATGACTGCAGTGTGTATTCCCTGACCTTGGACAAGTATTGCCTCATCTGAGAGTTGCCACTTAGTCATTTCCTACATAAGGGCGTTTGCTGATGCATTTATTTTAGAAGTACTTAGCTTATACCATGAAATTATGTGCTCTTAGGTTTTGAGTATATGCATTCAGAGACCACATATTCAAGTAAAGGAAAACAAGCAATACACAAAACCTCAAACATAGCTTTAATAAAAATCACAATAATAACTGCTCTATAAAAGTTATGGTTAGGTAATACAACAGAAGAGAAGGACTGGGTTGCTGGTTCAGATTTATTTCTGATTTAGGAAGTACCAGCTATGCCCAGATCTGAATAACAAGAAATCTTGTTTGCTAGTTAAGAATTTTCCTAGACGGGAACAGCAAGGACAAAGGCCCTAAGGCATTAAGACGCTAGCTGGCCTGACCCACTGACAGGCCTGAAGAATTTGTTCGCTAGGTACGGATGTCCTCTTAGTGTTTCTAAACTTAGAAAAGACTTGATGCACTATGTTTTCTTTACGTGCTTTCCCTCTAAGAAGGTCAAGCTTGAGAGTTTCAGACATATTTTCAACTCACGATCTAGTGTTTACTGACTGTGATGGCTAAGGCTAATCTTCATTGTCAGCTTGACTACATCTAGAATCATCTAAAACTCAAGCAGCTGGGTACACATATGAGGGATTTTCTCGATTGTACTATTTGGAATAGGAAGATCCAACCTATGTCTGGGCCATACCTTCTGGTGCCATCTCACACAAAACAAAATGAAAGAAGGAAGCTTTTGTTATTTTTCTGCTTGTCGTCCCTCTCCCTAGCAATACCATCTTGTTGTTGCTGAGGCATTCCTCCACTAGTATTAGAACCTACATCTTTGGCATTAGAGGGAGAGAGAAGACCATTAGCTCTCTAGTAATCCTCTGGGACTCTAGCACCAGATTGGGATTGGTGAGATATGCAGTCTCATGGACTGAACTACAGGATTCTTATTTTGTACAGGAGATAGCCATTGTTGAACTACCTGAACCACAATTTGTAATCTCTCTCTCGCTCTCTCTTTCTCGGTGTGTGTGTGTGTATTCATTTTATCAGATCAATTCCTTTAGAGAACTCTACTAATATACTATACTGACTTTAATTTAGCAATTTTTAACAAATTTACTTCTCTAAAGCCCATTTTTTCACATATTTTATAGGGATAATATACATTCATCAGTGAGAAAATACACATAGCATGTTTGTGATGGTTCCTGGCAACTAACTGACCAATAATAGAGAAGAAGGTATTTCTCTGCTGTTATAAAAGAAATGGAGTATGCAGCTGAATGGACACTGCACTGTGTGTCCCAACTCTGGATCTTCAAGTACAAATCTCCACTGTCTTTATTTTTTCTGATTTGACTTTGAAATCCTTCACGGTCATTACAATAGAGCAGACCACGTCTCACTGACATCTGAAAACGGAAATACTGATTATTCCACCCCCATTTCCATCCTATTGTCTACACTCACTGTTCACATGAAAACCACTCATATGAGAATGATCTTCCTATAATCCTCACTCCTATAATCAGAGAACAAAACTATGATGTAACCACCTTCCTTTCTGTAAAATCCCCTTCAAAGGTTCGAGGGGAGTACGGAATGCTGGACCAAAAGATGTACCCACATACCCAAGTCCTAGTACTTAGAGCTAGGGACTTCCATGTAAATACTTTGAAGATTTGACACATCAAAGAGCTTGAGAATAGAAAAATGTCAGGATTATATAAGTGGGCCCTAATTGCAGTCACAAATATTTTATGGTATGAGGAAAGAGGAATATTTGGTATACCGAAAAGACATATACGTATAAGGAAACACTGTGGAGATGTGTGCCCACAAGTCAATGAATTTTAGCAGCTCCTGAAGCTGGAAGAAACAATGTTTTCTCCCTTAGAGCTTCCACCAGGAGCACAGCCTGGAAATAGCAGATTACTGGCCTCCAGAACTGTCAAACAATAAGTTTCTGTTGTTGAAAATCACGTAGTTTGTGTGAATATCTTGAAACGGTTGTAAGAAACTAATACAGGCAAGTAGGAAAAAGGGATTTCATTGTGTCAACCCTGACCTGCTGTTACTGACTGCCCCTGCTCAGGTGATGTATGCCATGGGGAAGGCATTAAGAGCAGAAGCACACAAATCACAAGTTCAAGTCTGCTCCAGAGTAGAAGATGGGTTCATGACAGTAAACTCAGGTGGTTATTAATACAAAATGTGTAATACTGAAAAGGCTAAACACACCTGTCTTCAATTCTAGTTTCACTTTTATCTCTCCCTGATCTTGTACCAACTACACAGATCCTCTGTACTGCAATCCAAATTTCCCTTCATGCAGCATCCCTTAAGCCCTTACACATGCTGCCTATCTTGAACACCCTTCCTTATATTTAAAGAGAACTATTGTGAAATTATTTTGACTCCTGTCTTCACTTTATCATCAGTAGAGTTAGCACCACCGCTATCTATATTCCCATGGATTTGGAACTATGTGACATTTAACTATCAGTTTCCTTAACAACTCTGATCATACCCTTGAAATGATCTGTTTTTGCATCTGTCTCCCACAAGACAATGAGTGCCACTGCTAAATTCAGAATCTACCTACTTTAGTATTCAGTACATCAAGAGGACTAAATTATGGGACTGTTGACAGTTGGCTCTACTCTACCTGAGTCTTTTCCTTCCCTGTCTCCTTCTCTTGTCACTCTTTCCTAATTAACTCTTCTAAGCATGCTTGACATCACCATTTATGTGTATACGTTCCCACCTGCTTTCTCACACAATGTACCTTCCACCCTCCAAGAGAGGTCATGCCTAATCACATATTTGTATGATTGCATAGGCTTCTCTTTCATAGCACTGAGTGGAATTTATAATGTTAAACCTACTTGTACATGTGTTGGATAAGTTTCTGTCTCCCTTCTTGGCCATCAGTTCATTAGCAACAGTGTTATGGGCTAGATTTTGTGCCCCGTAGATTTATAAGTTGAATACTAACTCTAATTACCTAAGAAGAAGACTATATGTGGAGATATAACTGATGGTGTATACTTGGCTTTTCATCTAATAACACCGCTCTCCTTAAGAGATTAGGACAGACATGCACAAACACAGAGAACAGATTGAGAAAAAAAATCTATCTAAAGCCAAAGAGACAGGTCACAGAAGAAATCAATCTTGTTGGTACTTTGATCTCAGACATCCATTCTCCAGAGTGCTAAGAAAATTAATTTCTGCTGACTAAACCACTAGTCAACTTCATTTTGTTATGGAAGGCAAGGCAAATCACACAGACAGGAACAAAGCCTGGTTTAGTTGGCTGATATACTTCTAGATATATTGTTTGGAAATAGTTCTTCAGTGAATATTTGTTGAATAAATGAATGGAATATTAGTTGTTTTAATTAAAGCATTATTTTTTCATGTGTGTGTTTGTTGGTTTGTCTATTTTGGATCAGGCCAACTGAAGGTATTATCATTTAAGTTGAATTGGAACTTGAATATTATAATGAACAATTAAAGGAGATAGATAACAGCTTAGGACTACAGTTTAAACCAAGTCAACTTAGAATCCAGGCCCTGACACTTTCTGTTTCTGCCTCCTTCTGATTATGACCTTTCCAGGTTCCAGAGGGTGGTTACTATAGCAGAATCGTGTGTCAACCTATCCCATCTTTTAGAAGTTCTGGTTTTCTACTCACAGGGAAAATACCCAAACATGGAATATAACAATTCATAAGAACAAAGCCATTGATATAGTTCTGTGTACTAGTGGTACTAGTAATTAAGTGGACAATTCTAAGACTCACCTTTATTAAAATTACCTGGCAACACCAGTTATTGTGATCATGGTCACCCCAAGATCCTCTGAGAAGCCCTTCAACTTTCAGTAGATCTCCAGCAAAAAGGGTCCCATGTCTTATGCTGCCTTTTGATGCAATTTACATTTCTTTGTATCTCCATACATAATGCAAAAGCATTAGCCTGGGAGAAACTAAACTTTTGCCATGAAGTTGGAATAAGCGTGTGATTCTGATCAAGTTATTCCTCCTGCCTGAGCCTCATTTTTCTCAGCTGTAAAATGAGGTATTTACAATAAGGTAGCTGCAATGGTGTCTTCTTCAACATCCTAAGGCCATTATGAACCCTCTTAAACCATCATGAATCACATCCAATTGATAATCAGAATATTTATGTTATTGCAATAAAACTCTTGTCTCACCTAACCTCCTTTTCAGTTCCTAACTCCCTATTCCTTGACAAGCATAGGGAGTGCCCTATGTTTGCTGTCTTATACCTTCACAAGAAATAGACCCCCATAATCTTACACCCACAGACAAACTCCTTATACTTTACAATGAGCTAATTTCTCACAGTCTCTAACTTCACAACACATGGCTTGCATCTCTGCTCAGTGATCATTTTAGTCAACTAAGAACATAAAGAATAACATAAACCCTAACATCCTAAAATTGTTATCTAGTTTTCATGATTCAGTGAAGTATTCTTTCTCCTAAAATTATTTCTCCATATAAACTTAAGTATTTTCTCTTTTTATTATTGTTTTAATTTCAAAAGTTTATAGGGTACAAAATGGTGATTTATATGTGTAACTACATGTATATTATATTCAATAATCAAATCAGTGTGTTTTCACGCCCATGTTTATTGCTACATTACTCATAAGAGGTATGACATAAAATCAACCCAAATGCACATCAACATGAACAGATAAGGAAAATGTGATTATACATGTATATACACATATATATGAATATTAACCAGCAATAAAGTATGTTAACCTATTATTTACAGCAGAATGGATAGAACTGGAAGGTAAGTTAAATTAAATAATTTAGTCACAGAAAAACTGCATGTTTTTTCTAATATATGGATATTGTATAAAGTTGAATAGATTATCAGAACATATTTCAGTGGACCATACAGACTTGGAAAAATCACAAGGTAGGGGGTAAGGGAAGATGGATAAAGAGTGGTTGTATAATGGCCACCAAAGCGGGTTAGGCAGAAGGGAAGAATTCTAGCATTTTATAGTGAGGTGATTAAAGTACAGGATTGATTTGAGGTCTACTAGAAGGAACCCCCACAAAACCAGCAGCAGAAATAATTTAAAGTATCAAATTAAAAGTAGAGTATACCTATCATGCATCAAACATAGCTGAACATTTCAGATGGTATTTTCAGACGTCACCACTCATCATTGGGACCTACAACCCTGTCCTTAGATTACACACAAGATTAAGTGTAACTTAGTGAAGTCCATGAAGCAGCAGATGGCTTTGGAACTATCACTCAGGTGAGGTTGGTCTTTTCTGTCAGCAATAATGTCTTCGTCTTGACTACCATGTGATGTGACTTCTCTCCTAATTACCCTTTCTCCTCTCATCTAGAAGCTGCTCCCATTCTTAAAGAGTTTAATGCAAACCAATTTAAAGACCAGCCTTTACAGGATGTTTCCATTAGGATAGAAAAGTTCTTGAGACTGAAAAGAAACTACGCTTTAGAAAGGAAGACAGAACGTACAGTTTTCAGATCTATTTCTTGCCCCATGAGTTCTGCTGCTCTAGCCACAGCTAGATTATTCTAGTCTCACTTCTACAATTCGAAGCTGTGTTAAACAACCCACTTTCCTTATTGGTGCCTCTGATTTTCCATCAGTAGAATAGGGGATGGTAACGTGTTTTCTAAGAGGGCTTCTACCTTTGGCATGCTTTAGCAGGTCATCAAATAGCTGTTCTGAGTTCCTCGATACTAAATAAAATCTCATTCTATAAACTTGTAAAATATACACCACTTTTAATCTGAAAACAGCCTCCACAAGAGAAACCAGAAGGCAATGCGTGGGAAATCACAATGAGTGTAGCTAATGAATGTTTAATTATGACTCACTCTGTGCCATGCATGGTACACAGTGGAAGGGAGGCTGTATCCTGAATGATGATGAATGGTAGAGAGAGAAAGTTAATGATGAATGACAAGTTCTCAATTTACTCTGTCTCTCATTAGCACTTGAGACAACTGATCTCTACTTCTTAGAAATGTTTTTTACTTGGGTTTGTCTCATTATGCTCTGCAACTTTCATATATATATATAATCTTGATAATTAAAAGAACAGAACTTGTGATGATTAGTACTAACTTACTAACTGTCAACTTGATGAGATACAGAATCACCCAGGAGAGAACTCCTGGGCACACCAATGAGAGAGTCTCTAGCTAAGGTAATTAGGTTAACTGAGTCCGGAAAACCAAGCCACTGTGGTTAGCACCATCCCATGGGACAGGATTCCAAACTTAAATAAAGAAAGAAAGTGAACTGAGTACAAACACTTACCATTCTCTACTTTCTGCATGATCCAGCATGACCAAATACCTCAAGTCCTTGGTACCTGGATTTCCCCAGAGAAGAAATGAACCCTTGACCTGTGGGCCAAAATAAAGCTTTTTCCCTTACGATGTTTATGTGAGGGTGTTTCATCACAGCACCAAGAAGCTTCTCTGACTTAGGTTTTCTACTGAAGAACGCATGGACAAACATGAAGCTAACATAAAGAGCCTTCCAAATACTCCCCACAAGACTGAGATCCCAGGAAGGAAAAGAAACCCATTTTAGAGTATTATGTTTTAGAAAACCAAGCTCTTTATATTGAGATACATGAATTCCTTCTTAACTCAGTAAGGCTTTTTTTTTGCAAACAAACAAACAAACAAGCAAAACTAAGAAAGTCTCATTTACAACTCATTTTCCTCAAATGGATATTCTGATACTATGTATATACATAATACATATTTTCAATGTCTCTAAACATTCCAAAAAATATTAATTCAATAGATGGCCAGAAAACTACTGAGAGACTAATTTGGCTCACTTGAGTTGTATCTTGTAAAGCAGATACATTTTATTTTAAGGTAAATAGAAGCTCTTTTATTTTTTAAATCACTTTGCAGTTTTCAAATATATATTCTTTACCAGTGAAAAATGTTGACGATTAAGAGACATCCAGCAAATCAAGCAATGCCAACAACTCCTTTGATGGTTTTATTTTCATTTTACGGAAAAAAGTAAATGCATAGCTAAGTGATGTTGTTTTTAAAATAAATAAGTGAACAAACAAACAAACACATATGCAGCATTAGTACCGATGGGTCACACCACTGGTTTTTCATTCTGACAGGCAGGCAAGAAGGATGTTGATTCTGAAGGTTAGTTGAGATCTGGTCCGCAGTGCAAGCTAAGTGAGAGGAATTACAGGAAGAGTAATTTCCAACTGAATAAAGAGAGCTTTGTTGATATTTGGCAGCGTTGTAAATAGAATAATAACTTCCTGGTAAGGTGTTTTTACTAAGATCTTAAAAGTAAATTTCATCTACTTGACCTAGAAGTCTGTCAACTTATACCCAAGATTTGTGCCTCTGGCATGGAATGATGAACAAGGTAAGCAAGAAATGCTGCAGAGACTATTGCCTAGGGTACATGCTCAAGTCAGAATGACTGAGCTCAAGAATCAAGTTAAGAAATGTTGGGAATAGAATCTGTTTTCTAATAGGAAAAGGTGGCACTTAAGTGACTACAGACAAAAGAATGCTGGGCCCAATTACTCACAGGATAAAACTGGTGAAGAATTTGCCCAGTTCCACAGAGCTAATACCTGGCTGATCATGCAAGCCTCAGACTATTTCTCTACGAACAAGAGATAATATTTTTAAACTGCTGGAAGGAATGAGGAGAGATGGTACTTAGCACACCAAGGAAGACCTGCTGCCCTATGCAAAACCATCTCTTTATACCTCTGCACCAACTGTATGCCACTACACTCAATTTTCTCCTTCTGATTTAGGACAGCAGATGCTGTGCTTTAGTCCTTGTTTAAATTCTGCACATAAGTCTTTTCTAATAAAACAATTTAATTAGTTAGCTTCAATATTTAAATAAAAAATAATCACAAAGAAGTGGTGCAAAGATTTAGCTGCAAGCTTATAACTGGAAACTGAGATGCCAAATGGTGGGGAGCTTATTAAATGAATTATAAAAATGTTCACAATGTAAAATTGTATATTTCTGAATAATTGCAAAATAGATCAAATTTTACTGATATGTAAAAATGTTCCCCGATCGATGGATATCTGAGAAAACAAGCACAGACTAAAATCTTTCCTATACAGACCTAGCATATCCAAGACGATTCCCACATATAGTCTTGGATAAGTGTCTGTTCCTCACAGAAGAAATGTTCTTTCTGAATACATCTTCATTCATTGTCATCTCAACAGGGCTTCGGTTAGTATCATAAATGAACCTACACACCAAAGGATAGAAGCTCAGATATAAAGTAAGCACTTTGAAGCACCACCATCTATTGTAATCAAAGACAAAAATTAGCTTTAATACGTATAAGATAAATGACACGGAATTATACCTGAATATCTTGGTAAGTTTGCGCTTGCAATAACAGAATACCTCACAGAGGGTGCTTCATAAAGAAAAGAAATGTTTATTTGGTTTATAGTACGGGGGACCCAGTGGTCATGATTATATAGGCCCATCTGTTTAAACTCTGCTGAGGACTTCAGCGAAGACAGGACCACTCAGAAGAAATCACATCTGAGGTAGTATCCAAGCACACACTGTTCTGAGAGAAGCAGACTGGCAATTTTACTATAACAAATTTCTCTCCCTTTTTTATTAAAACTTTTTATACAATATATTTTGATCATATTTCTGTTTGCCCTACTCTTCCCAGATACCCGCCCAGCCAGCCAACTTATTCTTTTCCCATAACTCAAAAATAAATTAAAAACCCCAATAAGACAAAAAATTACAAAACAAAATGGAGCTAAAATTCCACAAATAAAAACATGGAGTTCATTTTATGTGTTGGCCAACAACTCCCGGGCAGGGGGCCTATTCTGGGATGAGGATTTTAAAGGCAATATGTAAACTGCATGCAAAGGAAAAAGGAATTAACAACTAACGTCAGGACAGCTTCATAAGTACCCTCCACTCCAGAGTTAAGCCACTTCATTATTATAGCAACAAGTAATATCATATTATATTATGATATTATTGTGCTCATGAATATTTTTTAAAAAGAAACAACAAAACTACTGGGAGATGATAAATTAAATATTACTTCATTATATTAGATGATGGTCTCTTCACTTTCTCTGTGAATTTTCTCAATATTCTAAAATAAGCATATTAATTGATTTTAATGCTTTTGAAAAGGTTTTAATATTCAAAGTTCCTTTCAGAGTCATTATCATTTCTAACTAATCTCTATATATCTTTATTTTCATTTATCATTTTCTATAATAGAACTAATTTCAATACTAAGAAGCAATGATTTAAAAATTTTTAATGTTTATTAGACTATAAGGTACTTTAAAATATGTTAAATTTAGATTATTTGAAATAGCCTTATCACCATTTTATGAGTTAAAAAGCAAGACTTTAAAGTTCCTCCCTACAACATATGTATAACACCCCCCCCACACACATACACACACACTGCTCTCCCCTCTCCGGATTCCTTGGTTGGTGATATGTAGTTTTAAGGTTTTAAATATCACTTCTATGTTGATAACTTCAAACTTTACCTCTAACTTTGACCTATCTCATCAGTCAAAACAAGATTCCTATAATAAAATTCAACTGCCTAGTGAAATTTGTAATTTAATGTCTGAAAGGCATTTCAGAATTACATAAAACATATATATTTAATTCATTCTATACATTTTGACATATTACTGAGAAATACTACCTTCTATCCAGGTACTCAAACCAAAATTCAGCCTTTACATTTCACACATCCAATCTTCTCCAGTCACAATGGTCTTATATACATGGTGTTGTTACATACCAGTTGTGAGGGCTGCCTGTAGACATTACTCACATTCCAATACTTTTATTTGGCCAAGGGCTTCATCTAAAATATTTGACATGAGCATAGAGCTGTCTGAATATATATATGTATGTATATGTATATATACATATATATAATATATGTGTGTGTAGTGTATATACATATACACATAAATACACATATATATGTCTGATATATACACACACACATACATATATATCTATAATAGTTCTTTACAAGCTATTTTGGGGGAAGCAACAGAATTAAGAAAGTTAAAGCTAAACTACATTTCACAAAAGATGTATACATGTGGCAGTGAGAAAGTCGTGATTGCTTGCCTCATTTAAAAAAAAACTAGTTTAATTTAGGCATGATCCCTGTCTTTATTTTCACCTACTTTCATGAATGAATCCAGCAAGATACTCAAAACATAATTCGGAAAGAAAGGTAAGCACTAGCAACTATGGTTGAACATCCCTACAGACCCATCTATCATATACCTGTCAACCTGAGATGGGCAGAGACAATTTCAGAATTTGGGTAACTTGAGGTCAGAAGGTGATAGTGTCTGCTGTTCAGGTATTCCCTTGCTCCCTCTTGCAAGTCTCCCAGGACCCAGCTCACTTGACCAGGTTGGTTTTCTGGGAGGACAAATGGGTAGTTCGATGATTTGGTTGTGTCTTTCTAGTCCTCTCTTCATATGAAATGGAATTAGATGATCATGTAGAGGGCCCCAGTGAGTTACCATTCAGGGGTCCTAAAAAGCTGTAGCTAGTGACCTTGCTTTAGAATGTATGATTAGTAACTGCATAGAAACTCAACTTTAGAGACAAGCAAAGTGTGGAGATAAAAGCCAAATGCCATTTATTCAACGTTCACTGGAAAGAGGAAAACAATGAGCCAAATTTTGAATTTTAGATACAAAAGACTATCTCCTGCACATGTACCTAGACAGTTACATACATGATGTGAAACTCAGAGAAGCCAGATACATGTGTATATTAACACCATTAGTTAGGTGGTGTATGACCAACAATGGTACAAAAATAAAAATGAGAAGAAAAGATTCATGACAAGCCTTGGAAAACACCAAGGTTTGACACATTTCTCTCCACAAATGCTGAAGAGATATGTAAAAAGAACAGAAAATTTAAATATAGTGTAAAATGTCTTCATTTAATTATTTTGTATTCTCTTCAGAAAGCATGCTCTTACTCATGCCGCATGAATGTTGTCTAGGGAGCCCCCAAAGCATATACAACATTGGCTGGTTTAGAGAGCTCAGATGACACTTTTAAAAATTCTATTGCATTCTTCATTCAGCAGAGACAGTGTGTCATTTCCATCTTTGTAGCAAGCACTAATGATACTTGCACAGATGACTAATGTCTTCTCTGGTGAAAAATTAATGCAACACAGCAATTTCCCTACCTGGGGTTAATGAACATGTCAGATGCTGAAAATTAGTTGTTTGAAACTAAATTACTATAATCTATATTTAGAAGATTGCTACAGGGCTGGGGCATGAGTGTACTTGGTGGATATATTTGAAGTTCTCTTTACCTTGGAACTTAATTTTTACCAAGACTTTTAAGTAGCAACTTTCCTGATAGTCTAATATATAAATTTAATGTATTTTCTCATACATTGCATTGCTGTATTGAACCCCAAGAACAATTCATTTTATTTATTTATCCACTAATTAAATAAACAAATATATTGAGTACTCATTATATATCATTTTGTCTGTTACTTAGTAGTTATAGAGATGTGAATAAAATATTATCTTTGTCCCATAAGAGCTTATAACTGCATAAAGATGAGATGAAATTGCAAATGACTATAGCACAATATTATAAAACATACCAAGTCTTTGGAAATACAGAAATATTTTTTTCCCTAGGGATTGAACCCAAGGCCTTATGCATGTTAGCCAACTGCCCTATATCTGCTCCCCTCAGATAGAGGCAGGTTCAAAAATGTGTATATAACCCTTTCTGATGGCTATGGTACTTCAGATTAAATCCTAAAAGACAATGAAGTGAGATTAAACGAGCAAGCAAAGACTACCATATGTGATGTGGGAAGTGATGTATGCTGTGAATATATTTTATCATCATTGGTTAATAAAGAAGCTGCTTTTGGCCAGTGGCTTAACAAAGTAAAGCCAGGCTGAAAGAGATATATAGAGAGAATAAGCAGAGTCAGAGAGAAGCCATGTAGCTGCCTGGAGGATACAGATGCACCAAAACCTTGCCAGTAAGCCACAGTCATGTGGCAATACACAGATTAATAGAAATGGGTTAATTTAAGATATAACAGTTGGCCAGAAATATGCTTAAGCTATTGGCCAAACAGTATTGCAATTAATATAGTTTCTGTGTGTTTATTTCAAGTGTGAGCAGCCAGAAATGAACCAACAGCCTCCACCAACATATATGCAGGGGGAAAAAAAGTTTTACACAGACAGAGAGATGTTAAAAGTTGGTCCTGAAAACTGAGGTTTATAATAATGCAAGACAAATTGATTAGCAAGAAACAATATACTTTAGATAAGAACTATTAAAAATGTAGTAAATACACTGAACACTTGTTGAGAGAGAAATTCAGGCTAAGAAAGGAAACTGGTTGGCCTTCCCCTTCTAGCTCATCTGCCAGGCTGCTTAAAACTTTTCCTTCATTTTCTCCCTCCCTTTGATTGAAAATTGAGTCTTTTCTCATCCCATATATTCTGCTTACAGTTTCCCTTCCTTCTACTCCTCCCAGTTTCTCCTCCCCTCTCCTCTTCTGTGGATCCACTTCCTTTCTGTATTTCAGAAAAGAACTGGCTTTTAAGAAGTAACAATCAAACATGACAAAACAAAATATAATAAGATGAAGCAAAAACTTTCATATCAAAGTTGGACACAGAAACCCAAAGGAATCCTAAGAGGAGACAGAGAAAGAGACCAACTCAAATCATGGTCAAGAGTCCTATAAAAATACTAAGCTAATAGCTAGCTATAATATAAACACAGAGGACCTGGTGCAGACCAACGTAGGCCCTGTGCTTGCTGCTTCAGTCTCTGTGAGCTCGTATGTGCCTTGCATAGCTGATTCAGAGAGCCTTGTTCTCCCAGTGTCCTCAGTTCCCACTGGCTTTTCCCATAAAAGAGGCAGAAAGATACTCTGGAAAAATTAAAAGAAAATCTATAATCTCACTGATCATTAATTTTATCACTAGTGAAAGAGAAATAAATATTATTAGAGCATTTACTAGATATGAAATATTTTATACTTGAATATTCAAAATTAACATGTTTATAATTATCTCTCCACATCCAGAGGATTCCTCATACCCAGTGGAATCACAAATACATGCAAAAAGTTCACCCATATTAAAACTGCGCAGAATTTTTCTCTTTATCATCCTCCAAACAACAGGACACCTATTTGCATTATATTTCATTGCATTAGTCACCATGAGTAATCTAGAGGCAAGATTTGAATAGCTACATGAAAACACTAGGTCATTTTATATAAGACTGAGCACTCCTGGGTTTTGTCAGCAGAGATGAGTGTCTGATACTGGCATAGAAACAGATGTGCCGACCATGGGAACAGTATAAAAGATCTAGAAACAACAACAAAAAAATAGCTATGGGTACCAAATTTTTGACAAACATAACGAATACATGGCCATGGCAAAAGGACAATCTATTCCACAACCAGTGCTGACCAAAGTATATACCCACCTGGAGAAAAGAAAAAAATAGATCACTATCATTTAACCTGTACAAAATCAACTCAAAGCATTTCAAAGACATAAATTTAAAACATTTAATTGCTAGGGGAAAGCATGGGGAATGATATTCAGTATACTGGTTATGAATAGAACCCTGATAGGAAAGGGACTTGTTCCAAGAATCAACAGGTGCAACTACCTGAAATTAAGACACTTTTATACACCAAACAAAATTATACCCCAGAGTGAAACAGCTCACAGAATGGGAGAAAACATGTACCAGTTCTGTTTTTAGACAAGGGGCTATTATCCAGAATTTTAAAAAAAAACTAAAATAAATTAAACACCAATTAAAAAAACATGAATCAATAAATGTGATACTAAAACGAATTGACAGATGTGAAAAGAAGAAACAAAATTGGCTAATAAAATAGTTTTCAAAGTGTTCAACATTTAGCCAGGTATAGTGGCACATGCTTTTAATCCCAGCACTGGAGACAGAGGTAGGCAGGATCTCTGTGAGTTACAGGCCAGCCTGGTCCACAAAGTGATTTCTAGTACAGCCAGGCTTACACAGAGAAACCCTGTCTTGAAAAATAAGCAAACCAACAAAAAAGTATTCAACATAATCATACCTTACCACTGGAAAACTGCAAATTAAAACTAATTTTAAATACTAACTCATCACATTCTTTTTTGTATTTTCATTGTTTCGTTGTTTTTATTTCATATTTTTCTCTGCTCCCCTTCCTTCTTTCCTTCACCCTCCACTTTTATCCTCTCCCATGGTCCCGATGCTCTCAATTTACTCAGGAGAGCTTGTCTTTTTCTACTTCTCATGTAGATTAGATCCATATATGTCTCTCTTAGGGTTCTCTTTGTTGTCTAGGTTCTCTGGTGGTGTAGGAGGTAATTCTCTTTGTGTGTTGCTTTCATTGGTTAATGAATAAAGAAACTGCCTTGGCCTAGATGATAGGGCAGAACATAGGTAGGCAGGGAAGACAGAACTGGATTCTGGGAGGAAGAAAGCAGAGTCAGAGAGAGAGAGAGAGAGAGAGAGAGAGAGACGCCATGGAGCTGCCAGAGACAGACATGCCAAATCTTTCCTGGTAAGCCACTGCCATGTGGCATTATACAGATTAATAGAAATGGGTTAAATCAAGATGTGAGAATTAGCCAATAAGAGGCTAGAGATAATGGGACAAGCAATGATTTAATTATTATAATTTTGTGTGGTTATTTTGGGGCTAAGCTAGCCAGTCAGCCAGGAAGAACAAGTATCTCCCCTCCTTGAAACAACTGGTACTCCAACATGGTCAACTAAATCCACGTAAAACCTGAGAGGGCTTGAAAACAACAAAATTCTAGATGAAAAACATATAGAGAGTTTAACACAGCTTTTTGCGGTTTTCTGGCAGCATGTCACAGCTCCTTTAGGAGAGATTTTCCTGACTCAGCAGCCGCAGCAGAAAAAAAGTGGCAGTTTAAAAATGCCGGCTTTCTGGGCTATGCTGCTAGGGCGACCTCTGGCTCTTATGGGAGACAGAGTATTTGGATGGGGTTTGTGAGTGGACTCCCTGTGTGCACGGGTCAGAGGCACAAGCACTCACTGTGAAGAGCTCAGGCAGGAACTAGTGTATTTATCATAATAATAGCACAGCTTAAGTTTTAGACTGGGTAGGCAAACATGTGATACCACATTACCCCTACTAATGGCGCAGCTTAAGTTTTTAAGAAGTGCTTAGCATTTTAAGAAGTGTTCCTGAACAGTAAAGAATTACAGATTCACAATAGGACAGATTCAGATATAAAAGACCTCTAAATGGGTCACAGTGTTGGATAAATGTACGTAGGCTTGGGAGAGAGAAGAAAAAGAGTATAGAGAGTCATAAAATAAAGTTAATGCTTTAAAAAAAGGGTAAAGTCTTTAAAGAGACAGAGTACAGATTGTCATAGATTAAAAGGAGTAAAGAAAAATAAGCCACGTAGAAATGGAAAATTCACAGAGAGTCTGGATTTTGTATATTATTGTGTTTTTTTTTTTTAATTTTTTTGACTGTGAAGGAGCTAAGTACAGAGAGACATTTCAGTGTATGGCCTCTAAGCTAAACCAGCATGTACATTATAAAGGTATCTTGACTTCAGAATTTGGGTCTAAGAACATGTTGCTTGGAAAAAGAGGTTCTTCTTTTGTTTTCACAGAAGATGAGAACCTGTGGATTGCCTCCAGGCGAATGTGGTTTCATGGACGAAGGCCTCCTGAAAGGTTACCATAAACAACCTCAAAAAATTTCTTTGCCTAATTGCTGACTGAGATAGGATACACCATGAAAGGCCTGATTAACAGTGCCCCCAGACAGCAAGAAGCAGAATGGACAAATCTATGCCCATATTCCCAAATATTGTTTATAGCTGTTTGTTTACATTTAAAGGGGGATATGCTATAGAGATGAATAATTTGTTTTAGTATAGATCTTGGTTTATTAATACAATTTTAAGGTCAATCTTGTTATGTATATTTCTGCTCTTGATTAAGATATTAGAATTGTGTAGTTTATTGAAGAAATGTAATGTATAATTAAGAAATATAGGTTAATAGATAATCATTTATAATAGTCAAGTTTGTAGTCATGTTAGTTAGATTTTCTAGATGTACAGAGAGGTATTTCAGATGGATAGGGATTCTTCAAATCTTTCAGAGAACTTGAGAATATGACATTTAAAATGTTAAAGAATTTAGGACTCTTCATAACAATGAGACACATCTGCCCTTGGCAGCACCAATCTACTTCAAGAGGAAGATGGGCATCGAAGAAGCTCCTTATGGAGTTGGTTAGCCATTTGGGCAAGAAACTACTATTGCCTGGACTTTTGCTTAAACTGGACATACAGGACCCACAGAACAAAGACTGCCGAACTTGCCTAAAGGTGAGATGATCCTTCGGGGTTCCTGCTTCATGAAAGAGTCTGTGAGACATTCTGCAGGATATAGAAGAAAATTACTGAAAACTGCCAATATAGGCAGAACTGTCATTGAAATTTCCTGCTTCATGAAAAAGTCTGCTGGATACTATGGTCCTGTGGGCTGAAGATGGGTGCCCCAATGGTACAGAAGAACTTTGGGTGACTGTCCAGGCAGTGAGATGTCTCTGTCAATTCTAGAATATTGGAAGTTCCTATTTACTTAGGTAATAGTATATCCTTCTGAGGTCTTTGATGTAGTTGAAGAATTTATAGTTATAGCTCTCCTTAGTTATGATAAAAGATAAAGTAGATATAAATATTGTAACTGTGATTCTTATTTGATACCTGTTTTGTTATATGTAATTTTACTATGTTAAAGTTAAAGCCTTCCTTTTTGTTTAACAGAAAAGGGGAAATGGTGTAGGAGGTCCATCTGTTTGTGTGTTGCTTTCATTGGTTAATGAATAAAGAAACTGCCTTGGCCTAGTTGATAGGGCAGAATGTAGGTAGGCAGGGAAGACGGACCTGGGATTCTGGGAGGAAAAAAGCAGAGTCAGAGAGAGAGACGCCATGGAGCGGCCAGAGACAGACATGCTGAATCTTTCCTCGTAAGCCACTGCCATGTGGCATTATACAGAATAATAGAAATGGGTTAAATCGAGATGTGAGAATTAGCCAATAAGAGGCTAGAGATAATGGGCCAAGCAGTGATTTAATTAATACAATTTTTGTGTGGTTATTTCAGGGATAAGCTAGCCAGGCAGCTGGGAAGAACAAGTGGGCCCTCTCCCTACAACACTCTGGAATTGTGAATTGTAGGCTGGTTTTCTTTGCTTTATGTCTAAAAGCCACTTATGCGTGAGCATATATAATATTTGTCTTTCTATCAAAAAGAAATCTGACAACAGATATTGGAGAGGATATAGGGAAAAAAAATCCTTTGTTCATTGCTGGTGAGAGTGCAAAATAGCACAGCCATGTGGAAATCCGTAAGAAAGGTGCTTACAAAACTAAAAATAGAACTATCATATGACCCGTTTGACCATTCATGGGCATGTATCTAAAGGATTCCACATCCTACCACAGAGATTCTTGCCCACCTATGTTTAATACTGTTATATTCATGATAGACTAGAACTGGAACCAGCTGAGATGTCCATCAAGAGATGAGTGGATGATGAAAATGTGGCATTTACACACAATGAGATGTTGTTTAGCTAGAAAGACAAGTGAAATTTACAAGAAGATGGATAGATTTGGAAAGTATAATATTAAGCCAAGTAACCAAAACACAAAAAGACCAAAGCTGCATATCCTCCTATATGTGTGGATACCAGCCTATAATATAGAGCTTCTTATATTTAAATAGGTATAAGTGTTAGAAAATTTTAAAAAGCTAGAAAAGAGATGAAGTGAGAATTTCTAATAGACAAGGAAGGATGAGACAGGGAGTACATGTGGGACATGATAAAGGAAAGCAATCTGGTGGGGTAAGGCTACTAGGGATAATGGAACAGCATGCAGATAGAGGAGACGGGGAGGGAGAACTACAAAAACACACTGATAGGAAATGGTAAAATGGTATCTAACCCATAACATTTATATTTAAAATAAAAGGAGACCTTGAACCAACCATACATAGATACTAAGAAATGACTCTATTATATTATCAGTTTCAGTTATCAAATTGATGCGATAATAGAGTTACTTTGAGAGACAGTCCTTTAGGCATCCTGTAGGGAATTATCTTGACCTGGTTAATAAAGGAGAGAGACCTGTTACTATGGGTGGTACCATCCCTGGCCTAGGACACTGAGAAGAAAGTGAGCTGAGCAGAAGCATTTATCATTCTTTTCTTCTTGATTGTTGATGGAATATGATGCCTGGTAAGCATTCTGTCAACTTGACACAAGCTGAAGTCTCTGAGAAGAGAGCACATTAAGTGAGAAAATACCTTCATCAGACTGGCCTGTAGGCAAGCCTGTGAAGTATTGTCCTAATTAATGATTATTGTAGAAGGGATCAGCCCACTGTGGGCAATGCTATCCCTGGCCAGATGGTTGTAGGCTAAAGAAGAAAGCAACCTGAACAAGCCAAGAGGAGCAAGTCAGTAGGCAGCATTCCTCCATGCTCTCTGTGTCAGTGCCTGCCTCCAGGCTCCTGGCTTGAGTTCCTGCCCTGACTTTGCTGCATGATGGGCAATATGATGTAAATTGAAATAAACCTTTTCCTCCCCAGGATGCTTTTGGTCATAGTGTTTATTATGGCAATAGAAACCTAGTAAAAACACAGACCATCTGCCTCAGTCTCCTGCAGTCATGACTTCCCTGGCATGATGGATTATACCCTGAAATCATAAGACAAAATAAACCATCCATTGGGTGGCTTTTGTCAGATAATTGGCAACAGTAAATTAACTAGGACATTGCTTGATGTAAGATGTCAAGTAAATGCTGAAAGTCAGTGTGATCATGAGGATTGGGGTCAGGGTTCCAACACTAAAATTAGGGACCAATTCATATAATATATGAGATGGTTTAAGTTCTTGTTTGTGGTACCTATTTTGTTATTGTGATTGTTATTATTTTAATATTAGAGTGATTATTACTATAGTGTTTGCTATGTAGATGTGGTAGTTTGAATGTAATGCCCCCATAAGCTCACAGGGAGTGAAACTATTAGGAGGTGTGGCTTTGTTGGAGTAGGTGTGGCCTTGTTGGAGGAAGTGTGTCACTGTGTGCATCATTTTGAGGTCTCCTATGCTGAAGCCACACTCAGTGATTTAGTTTACCTCCTGTTGCCTGTGGATCAAGATAAAGGACTCTCAGCTCCTTCTCCAGCACCATGCCTGCCTCCATGCCACCAAGTTGCCCACCATGATGATAATGGACTAAACCTCTGAAACCATAAGCCACCCAAATTAAACATTTTTCTTTATAAAAGATGCTGTGCTATAGTGTTTTTCTTTCACTCTTTACTCTTTGCGGGGGGGGAGGGGTCTGACACCCAGCTCCCAAATAAATGCATGACCTTAGCTTGGTTTGTTTCTTGTCAGCTTTTCTTAATTTAAATTATCCCATCTACCTTTTGCCTCTGGGCTTTTACTTTTCTCTATTTCTATATGTCTTTTCTTTACTTCTCATTCTGTGTCTGGCTGTGTGGCTGTGTGGTTGGCTCCTTCTTTTCCCACCCCTTCATCTTCTTCCCAGGTTTCTCCTTCTATTTATTCTCTCTGCCTGCCAGCACTGCCTATCCTTTCTCCTACATTGCTATTGGCCATTCAGCTCTTTATTAGACCAATCAGGTATTTAAACAGGCAAAGTAACACAGCTTCACAGAATTAAACAAATATAACATAAAAGAATGCAATATGTTTTGCATCATTAAACAAATATTCCACAGCATAAAAAATGTAACACATCTTAAAATAATGTTCCACAATTGTGGTCATGGTGTTTCTTCACAACAATTGAAATCCTAAGACATTAGGTATGTTTTCAACTTAAAAAAATTAGAGTTGCCTTGGAAGATTCAGCCTCAATGAGGAATTACTGTCATCAGACTAGCCTGTGCAGCATTTTCTTGATTAATGATTGATTCAAGAGGGTCCAGCCCACAAAGGTTGGTGTCAGGTAGTTCTGGGTTCTTTAAGAAAGGAAGCCGAGCAAGCCATGCAAGCAAGTCAGTAAGCATCAGTCCTTCATGGTCTCCCAGTTCCTGAATCCAGTTTCCTACCTTGAATTCTTGTCCTGACTTCCTTCAGTGATAGACTGTGACCTGGGAGTTGTTAGGTGAAATAAACTCTTTCCTCCCCAAGTCATTTTTGGTCATGGTATCACATAGCAAAAGAAATGTAACTAATACAGCAGGTAAATGAGAATATAGATTAGAAGTGATCATAAATTCTCAAACTAAATTTTAAAAATTGAAAATATTATTTTCATAAAAGTATTATATATGTATATATATACATTTATATATATGATGGTTCACAGACATTATGAAAGCAGTATGACACTGCATGTCAGACAATAGAATTTGGAACAAGTGTCTTTTAGGAATATATATTCAGGATACCTTATCTGACATGCTCGGGATCAAAAGTATTTTGGATTTCAAATATTGACAGATATCAAAATATTTATACATATATAATGAGATATTTGGAACAAAGAAACTAAAGCCAAAGTAAAAAATTCATTTATGTTTCCTTTTATGGCTTATATTGTAACTTAAAGCAATTTTACACAATACTTTTAGTGAATCTGGATTTTGACTTCTGTTCCTCCATTTAAGCACTTGCATGTCCCCAAAGCCCCATGTTGCTGAAGCACCAGTCTCCAGTATGGCGCTACTGGGAAGTGGCAGGATCACTTAACAAACGTCTAAAGACATCATCAACTGTTAGAAACCTTAAGAGTATGGGCCTTTTGTTAGTCAGCTTTCACTCACTGTAACAAAATACCAGAGATCAACAATTTAAATGATGTAAGGATTCTTTTTGCTCACAACTTCAGGATTTTAGTCTATGGTCATCTGGTTCCATTGAACATATGAAAAGGCAGAACATTATGGCAAGAAGTGCATAGAAAAACCAAAGGTGCTTACAACATGACATGTAAGGAGGAGATGGGTGAAAGTGGGCTCTCAATATGTCCTTGAAAGAATTTGATGACTCTTGTTTTTCTCCCATTAACCTCCACATCCTAAATGGTTATAGTAGACCTGAATAGTACTACTCGCATGAACACATAAGGCTGTGAAACAATACTTAAGATCCAAGCCAAACAAACACGGAACATGGAGCAAGGAAAGCAGGCCACTAGGGACATATGCTGAAAGGTCTGGACTTTAAGTAGTCCTTTTCTCATTCTCTTTCCAGGTTTTCAAAAAGAATAGTGCTGATCTCCCATTTAGTTACTTCTGTAATGCTCTGCTTTGGGCCAGACTGACCTAAAAGAAACAGAGCACTAAGTCCTCTGAAACTTAGGAACTTCCCTTCTCAAAGTTGATTTTTTTCAGGTGTTCTGTGCAGTAACAGAAAGCTGATTAAGACATGTAGTTGTGTATGCATTTTTTGAGTAGAGAGTTCAAGTCAGCTCTCAAAAACCTTCAGTCTTCAGGGCATTTTGGAATGTGGCTATTTTCATTAGCACTATTTTATTTCATGTAGAGTTAAATATATCAACTCAAATCTCACTCCTAATGTGCCTCATGGAAATATTGGTAATATTGATAAAGTAATGACTGATAATCACATCTACCACACAGTCCTTCCTAGACTAGTCAATGAGATAACATCAAAAGGAATCTTTTCAACACTCAGGATAATGCTCAAACACTGCTAGCTATTTATACACTATGACACTTAGAGTAATTATAATTTTCATTATAGTTTAGGCCTCCTATTGTACAGAAATGATAATGTACAAATGCAAATACATGATTGGTTTTTTTTCTAAAAGTTCTGGTGATTAATAACTATGATGTGCAGTGGTTGTGCCGCTATATTCAATTTCAATTTCTTTGTGCAATTTCCTCCATACTGTTTTCGTTGTTATGGTTTTTGTTAACATGGGGGGGCAGGAAACAAGACAAATCAGCTGCTTAAATTGAGATGGTTACATGAAGGAGGGAAACATTATTCTTTCATTTTACAGATCAAGTAATATTTTATCTATCATGGGGGAGTCTAAACTGCACAGGTACAAGAATCTTAGTGGGTGTAAGATTATAACCATCATAAATAACATTTTTATTCCCTTTGAAAACTATCTTGACTCATTATATTTACTGAGAAGTTATCACCACTTCTTTAGTGAGATGCTTCCCTTCCAATATTCATGACATCAGCTGAAGAAGGTAATGTGATCAAATAGCACTGACACTCAAATGACTTTTGTTCAGGCTGGACTCATGTCACAAAATTTCTTATCATATACTCACACCTTAGCCATAGAGGGTGAAGGGTAGACGTGGAGGCATAGGACAATGCAAAAATAAATATACAGATAAATCTCTTCCATTTAAAAAAAGAGAGACATCATCACCTCCTTTAAAACATACCCGAGATTGCATATAAATCGTGCTGAAGCACAAAGACAGTTGTCATGAGTGAGTGTCCGCCAAACTAAGCAATCACCATCTCGTGGAGTCAAGCTGTGCTGCCTTATAATTGTCCCAGTTGGGTAGAAAAAGACATACGAGTCTCACCATAATATCAAGGTACTCCCCACCCACCAGGCAATGCTGCCCAGGGGCTGGGGTGGGAGTAGAGTAGATAGAGTTCTGGAGAAAGTGCTAAAGTATGAAGAGACCAGAGCATGGGCTTCATCTATAGGGCTACAGGCTTCTCAGATGTGGCCAGTTGGGGTAGGATTACTTAGCACTGTGATTAATAGCTTGTATCTAGGTTCTCTAAGGAAGCCCAATAAATCCATTGTTTCCTCAGTGCGAGCTTTGTGGAATCATGCCTTGTTTTTACGATTGGGACTTTGTGAGGAAAGGTAGAAGCTGCTTTGTATCTCCCCCAGGTTAGGAATTTTAGCAACATCAGGTAAAGCATTGAGGCTGCTAAGCAGCAACTGATTCTTTCATGTATCAAGGTTCCTGCATGCTCTGTACCTTCTGCTGAAACCTCCAGTCCCACTTTCCACCTCTCTCTCTCTCTCTCTCTCTCTCTCTCTCTCTCTCTCTCTCTCACACACACACACACACACACATATAAACAAACATACACACATACTCTCTCACACACACACCCCTAATATTTTGTTTTGCAAACATTACTTTCCTTATCATGCTTCACTTAGATATTTTCTACTAGAGAGCACTTATATAGAGCGATGCTCTCAAGAGGAACTTCCCTACAGTATTAGGATGCATTCTCATCTTATACAGAATTAGAGTACTGAAATAAATAGATCATACACCATACATTTTATACTCACAAATATATGGAATTGAATCCTAGCTATTTCAATCAGTGGAGACTAAAAGCAAGTTTCTAAACCCTCTACATGATTTTTTTTAAAGAAAAGTTAATGAAATAACAAACAAAAGTATGAAAAAAACATTTTTAGTAGTTTGAATGAAAGAAAAATATTTTAAGGATTCATAGACAACTTTTATTCCCAAGTTCACCTTGCCATTAACAAAGGTAATTTAACACAATGTTCAATGTTAATTCTAATTTTAGATATTTTCTCTCATTCTTCTGTGAGGAAGATTAATGTCTTCCTCCTCTGCCTTCCTTAAATCTAGAGATTATCTATCTTGCTATATACACAGGCCCAAAAGGAATATAAATGTTCAGAAATAACAAATAAACAATAACAAATAAAAGAATAGTGGATAAATGAATGGATTTCTTTTTCTTCATAACCCAGAAAGTACTTACACAGCACAAAAACTGAGTAAATATGAAGCTGAAAGTATCAACTGAACGATTAAACAACTGTATCACATTGCCTGAGCTCAATTTTAACTCTTCTTTCCTACCATATTGCATAATAGATATTTTTCCCCTAAGGCTTTACAAATAGTGAAAGATTCTCCCTTGGCTACAGAAAAGCCACATTGTTTGGCCTGAGAAGATGAACTAAGATATAATAAAAGTCAGACTGGATATGGGTGGCTCTCAGAGTAAAGGAGTGTCCTACTGAAATTAAAAGGGAGGAAAAAGTTATACCTTCAGACGGACATCTGTGTAACATACAGAATACTTGGGTTTAGCATGAACTTCTGCACTACTCCATTTCAACCTTTGGCAGACAACAATCTCTCTTTTTTGAATTTCTCTATTTTTGATGGTTTGTGTAAATGGTATATATGTAATATTTTGTGTATATCTCCCTTTATTATGCATAATTTTTGTTTATATTTTCTTCTATTCTGTGTAATATATATTGCATGTGCATGTCATGTGTGTATGTCTGTGTGTGTGTGTAGTTTGATATGCACCTGAGTATGTGGGTACATGCAGAGACACCAGAAAAGGATATTGAAAGAGTACAAGCATGCGACACCATGTCTGGCATTTTTACATGAGTATTGAAGGTTCAAACTTAAGTTCCCAGGCTTATATAATAAGTACTTTTATTCACCATGACATCTCCCAATTCCTGAAAATAATGATTTTAAGCTTTATTCATCCTGCATTATTTATCACTCTGTCAGTCTTTTTATACATCTAAATATTTTATTGTATGGATACATCATGTTTTGTTTTATGTATACATTCACCAACTGATGGACATCTCAGTTTTTTTCACTTTTGGCTACTGTGAATAAAACTACTGTGAAAATTAATGTACAGGATTTTGCTTGAACAACTTTTTTTCTAATTCTTTTGGGTATATACTTAGAGGTGTAATTAGTCATAAAAATTCTTCTATGTTTAATATATTAAGAACCACCAAACTGTTTCCTGTAGTAGCTGCACCACTTTCACATTTCTACTAGCCTGGTCTGAGGTTAACCAACCCCATTAATATTTTCACATGTACATCATTTTATACTTTCATTAATGTCTGTGATGAGGCCTGTATTAACTTTTTTATAGGTAAGAGTAAATCTCTGAGAGATTCAGTCACTTGATACAAACTAAGTTTCCTGTTTTATTTCCATTGCTATGAAGTCTGGACTATGATCCTCAAAGTTCAGTTTTTTTTCAAGCTTACAAAGGGATGATGTAATAAGCCAAGGAATGTGTGCCAAACTCTGCCTCTCTGAAGTCCATCGTAGCAACCTGCTTATACTTTTGTCATTTTAGTACTTTTAATTATTCTGTGTACTGACAGTTCACACATATGGCATTAGGTTCAATTGTCATTTCACACAAAGAAAAACTGAGGATAAGTGGTACTAAGAAACTTATTCAAGTCTCACAAAAATAGCTGCACAGATGAGTTTGCTGAAGTTGGGAGTACTCTTCTTTTCCTAGAAAGATCAATGAAATTAAAGGAATAACTATAAAGTAATGGTTATCCCAGTATCAGATCTAGATATCTTTAGAAAATAGCAAGAGGTCAGTTTTTGAAAATTATCCATGGCAGCAGGATCCATTTTACAAAGAAATTCTCATGAAGGGGAAATTCTGCTGTTAGCTTAATAGTGGAACAGACTCAATCTCTTGGTATTTGACAACATAAAACCCAAGATATGAAACAATAGCTTTCAAATATGAAAAACTTCCAGTGACCCTTGGGAGAATAAACAGAGTGATCCCAAGAATGTATCAATTTATTATCTGAAAAAAAAGTTCCCAGAATACAGTGTAAAAAGGTGAATCAAAGTGGGTTGCAGGGATCCCCTTGAGTCCAAGGATGAATCTGACACTTTGAAGAAGCCACAGTTGCTATAGTTCACAGAGTCCTTTTAAGTCTTCAACTGAGAACAGATCACGACATGAGTGCACACAAACTAGCTAAGGGTTGGAAAAGGCTCACTTGGAACATATGAGAAGAAAAAGTCTCAGAATTTACAAAAATTAAAAAGAAAGCTGGCAACAGTTCACATTAAGTACTGTGGCAATTTTATATTCACATCTAAGGATTTTTTGGTGCTATGATACACAAATAAGTGAGAAGATGTGACATTTCTCTTTCTTGATCTAGGCTATGTCACTCAGAATATTTTTTAGTTTTAGCCATTTACCTGCAAATTTCATTTCATTTTTCTTTATAGATGGATGGAATTCCATTGTGTACATGCACCACATTCTCATGATCCATTCATCAGCTGAAGGACACTTACATTGCTTCCATTTTCCAGCTGTTTTAAATAGTAGCAATGAACATGGCTGAGCAAGTAGAGTAGAACTTCAGTCCTTTGAGAATATGCCAAGAAATGGTATAACTGGGTTATATGGTAGATTTATTTTCGGCCTTTTGAGAATTCTCCACACCAATTTCCAGAGAGGCTGTGCCAGTTTGCAGTTACATCAGCAGTAATGATTTATTGCTTCAGAGTTTAACAATCTAAAAGTCATGGTTCCAAAACAGAGCTTTCTTTCTGGCTTCCAGATAGCCTTCTTTTTCTTCACTATTTTCTCACATTTTCTCCTTGCTCAGGAGAAGGGAAAGAGCATGAGCATCCTGTCTTACTAGAGCACTGAATTCACCATTAGAGCCACTGCTTTCTGAATTAATATCACTCTGATAATAGAACTCCCATCTGTACTTACCATCACATGGGGGATTAGGTATTCATATAGGAAGATGAAGCAGACACAATTATTCAGTTCATTTGTTTTAGAGACATCAAATACTTTTGTGTCCATACACAAATTCATCAGTTCCATCCAACATGTTCCTCCTGTGATAGATACCTCTCTCATGAATGGTATATAATGATTTCTGTTACCCAAGATAAAAAATGAGGGATCATTCTGGGCTTTCCTTCTCCTCTCACTTAATCCAGATGTAATTTGTAAATCAATTCCTACTGCCTTCTTCCTAAGAGAGTTCACAAATCTACAACATTTCCCTTTAACTGAGAAAGCGCTCATGTTTTGCATAGACTGTTAACAGCCAACACCTAAGATGCAATGATATCATGCTATGGTTAAGATTCTTATGTTGTAATTAGCTTAGAATCAAATATCATCTATCTAAGTCTATTATATCAGTCAGAACTGTCCAGAGAAACATCACTTAAGTCAACTTATCTTAAATGCTAACCATGTTGGCAAAATACCTTAGGGCTTTACCAAAACTGAAGGTCTTAAGGAGTTGCTTTTAATCATTAATAACTAATCAATATTTGTTATTTGGGACCTGAATTACATGCCTTACGAATTTCGTGGCCTATCTTAAAATATAGTGTTCTTGGTGTTTAGTTTTTTAAGCTCTTTATTCTAGAACTAATCCTGTTAATTGTATAGCTGGCATTTTTTCCTCTCAATCTGTAGGCAGCATCTACACTCAAATGATGGTATTCTTTGTTGTACAGAGGTATTTTAGTTTCATGAGGTACCATTTGCAAATTGTTGGGCTTAATAGCTGCTCTACTGGAGTCCTATGCAGAAAGTCATTCCCTGTGCCTTTTAATTGGAGCACACATCTTACTTTCTCCTTTGACAGATTCTGTGTATCAGATTGCACACGGAGGTCCTTGATACATTTTGGAGTTGTAAGATGAGAGGTAAGGATCTAGTTTTATTTTTTCTATTGTAGATATTCAATTTGAAAATGTCATTTGTTGAAAATACTGTCTTTTCCATGATATAAATCTCTGGCCTCTTTGTAAAAAAAAAAAAAAAAAACCCCAAAAAAACAGGTGGTCATAGGCATATGGGCTTATATCTGGGCCTTCAATTCTATCCAATTGAATCAATTAGTCTGTTTTTAAGTCAGTAGCATCTTGTTTTTATTACTATGTGTCTGTATATAAGTTGTGATTAGGGATGGCGATACTTCTAAGTGTTTTTATTGTTCAGAATTGCTTTGGCTATCCTGGGAGCAGTGTGTTCACATACTAAGTTTTAGATTTTTTTTTCAATTTCTATTAAGAATTGTGTTAGAATTTTGATGGGGATTGCATTGAACTTGTAGATTGCCCTTGATAAAATGGCCATTTCACAATATTATTTCTACTAACCCATGAACCTGGGAGGTTTTTTTTCAGATCCTAATATCTTCTTTAATTTCTCTATTTGTTATCTTAAAGTTTTCATTGTACAAGCCTTTCATCTCCATGGTTAGATATATTCCAAGATATTCTTGAGGTTACTGTGTGTGAAAAAACTTCTCAGCACATGCTGTTGACTAAGTCGCTAAATATAGTGATATTTCATTTATATTTTAACAAATAAAGCTTGCATGAAGTTCAGAGAGTAAAACAGCCACACTGGCCAGCCTTCCAGAACCAGGCCGCAATAATACACACCTTTAGTCCCACTAGCCACACTAGTTCACCATAGAAACCAGACAGTGCATGCCTTTAATTCCGGTGAAGCACGTCTTTAATTCCAGAACTAGAGAGGATTATAAAATGGGAGGAGACAACTCTCAGGCACAGTCTCACTCTGAGCTTCTTGGAGGCAGGACTGCCATTTTCGGACTGACATAGAGGTAAGAGCCAGTGGCTGACTGCTTTGCTTTTCAGATCTTCAGGTTGAACCCCAATTTCTCTCTCTGAGATTTTATTAATCATGTATCATGTGAGAATTATTCCATGACCTGCCCTGAAGAAGCTTCTCAGTGGTTAGCAGCCTGCAGGCGTTCTCAAGGATCCTATCCCCTGATCGCTGCATGCACCTTATTGTGCCACACACATTCAGTTATACAAAGTGTCACTTACCCTTTCCCATGACACTGCTGCTGTCAGTGAGGTGAATGAATAAAACTTCTTGTGGAAGGTGGTTACTGCGAAGTAATTTAAAAATTAAAAAATAAAAGCTAACTTCAGCCACCTTGAAGGACTGTTTTAAAAGTCATGGTGCCCTTTGATACCCTTCTGTTGGAGAAAGGAGCCCAGAGCTTATCTACATGTGGATTTCTATTAATATGTAATGACTCTTAGGACAGGAAGGAAATGGAACTCTATTTCCTTTTGGACACTTCCAGCAAAACTGAAGGAGGAAAACAGTCTCATCTTAATGAAAAGCCTTCTCTTGGGAACGTGGTTAAGGGAAGTTTGCAGAAGCAATCCTTGAAAAAATGTGGACAAAGCATAATTCATCATTTCTTCCCAGGCAAGGGACTATTGGGAGAAAGGCCAGCTTTGTCTCCATCACAAAACAGTCCATTTGCATTTCCAAAAAGGGCAGGGAAGATTTCTCCTTAATTGAGGCTATCCTATGCAGGGCCTTCTTTGCCTTTCTCAGAGAGTCTGACCCTTCTTACTTCTAATAATACTGACTTTCTCCTTTTCTTGGGTTTAGGATGTACAGGACAAGAACCATCTCCCCACGATCTCATTCGTACTGCCCACAAAAGTCACCTCTCTAAAACACAATCCTTACTCTAACAGATACTTAGAAACTGAGGGTTTTAAAAACACTGGCTTCTCATTTGGGCTCAGAAGGTAAAGGCAGACAAAAGCCTAGCATCTGTTTCATTCTGTAGGTCTCCTTTACCTTGGGTCTGGCTCCCACTTGTCTCTGCATAGACACATTAATGATTTCCATTTGTGCACTTAAACACCTGTGATACCTTCCGTACCACATTCTTTTACAAGACCGAAGTAACAAAGGGTAACTATTTTAACTTATAGATTTCTCAGATTCCAGAAATATTCCAAAACCTTACAAGATTGATTACCTCTCCCAGATGAGGGTAATTATGAATGATGGGCACCCTGTACCCCAGAGAAGTATAATGAAAGTGGATGTTCTCTTCAAGTAAAGAAACCGATTGATTTTAGGACCAGCTTGCTGAATTTGAATTATGATAATGACCAACTAAAGCATATTTTGTCATGGATTTTATAACACCCTCCCTGGTTTTGTCCTAACTCTTCCTCTTTTTAAACCTGAAGCTTATGCTGTTACCCCAAAGATGGACTTGGGTTCACTCTACCTTTGTAATGGTTCCTATTGCTAATATGCCTCATAGTTTAAGTCTTCTTTCTTTGTTTTTTACCCTTCCTTATGGCTGGCTATAAGTAGAATACTGAGAATGGACACTCAAGCAGAGTCTATGGGATCTCCTGCAGTGAGGCTTTTACTCTAAAACTCCAGTAGTATTATTTCTGTTATTGGTTCACACATATCCTATATTTTATAACAAACCATAAGGTATTCAGCATGGTATTTAAAGGTCTCTCCACCCTGACTATTCCCACTTTTGGAATATTCCCCTCATGGTAGGCTCCAAGCACACTAATATTTGGTGCTTCTAAACCTGCCATTTCACATGGGACTCCTTATTCTCTCTAATTGAATTTAGTCAGTGGGGAAGAACTGACGAGAGACTGAAGGACAGAATGCAAGAGAGATTAGAACATTTATTCTGTCATTTACTCTTACAATACCCACATGGATTGATTATCAGCCGCTGCTCTTACTAAATTCTAGTAACAGCTTCCTCCCCTTACTGTGGAGCCTTTATAGTGGCAATGGTTTTTTCTATTGCCTGTCCCTGGATGCTACTCTATCCCTAATGATTCTCCTAAATCCATGCTCATCTTTGTAAACATTCTTTTCATTAAACTTTAATTATCTTTTCAGATATCCCATATTTTCTGGTGAGAATCTGACTTGAAAACTCTTTTTAACCTAGTTCTCATTTACTCATTTGCTAAGATGAGCATAGTACTATCTCCCTATAAATCATCACTGCTAAGCGACAGGTTAAATTTATTGACAGATATTGATACACACATATACATACATGAATACATACATATAGACATACATACATATATAATAGTTTCATTCAAGATTTATTTTAATTTAATGTGCTATAAGTGTTTGCCTGCATGTATGTGTGTGCACCATGTGTCTGACTAGTACTGGTAGAAACCAGAAGGCATCATATCCCCTGGAAGTGGAGATACAAGCAATAGTAGCTGCCCCATGTGAAGTTAAGATCCTATTACAGAAGACATCACACGCTTTGGACACAGAACTTAGTGGAAAAAATACATCAGAAACTAATCTGTAAATTTCCTTCCAAAGGACTAACTCACATAATATCAGGATGTACTATGCAAGCTTCCAAGGGAGAAAGGCAACCTGCAGTCCTATCCAGTCGGAAGCCCATGAAACACAACAATGTTCATCCCAGAAGGTATCTCCAATGATGCAATTTTATCTTGAGGGTAATCAATAGCTGCCTAATCAAACATAAGGCCTACTCAATAGGTGGGAATTCATGTCTTGTATTACAAACTTAGCCAGCTACCCATGGCTGGAAAGGTCTTAGACCCTACAGTGAATTTATTACTAAACCATATTTTACTAAACCATATTTGACTAAACCAATACAATTTCTTACTGTGCTCTAAATACTTAATTCTTATACCCAAAGATAAGAAATTATTTATTTAACTGCGTTTCAGAGGTTTTAACATGTAGTAGCTGGCTATTCTCTTAAGCCTGTAGCAAGGTAGAATCTTCATGACAGAAGTGAAAAATACCTCATGAAGCAGAGAGAACAAGAGAGCAAGGAACCAGGGAAAAGATCCACTCTTCAAAACATGTCTCCAGTTACTTAATTGCTCCAGTTAGGCTCTGCTTCCCAATAGCCCTGATCAGCAATTGATTCACAAATGGATCAATGCATTGGTGATGTTAGTATCCTCTCAATACATCACCAGCTGGAGACCAAGCCTTCCAGGCCATAAAATGATAAAGAAAATTTCTTTCAGAAATGTTGAGTAACTTTCTTAAGGACACTGAGCTACTAATGAGCCAAAGGTTCAAACCTATGGCTGTTTGGCTTTAACTACTCTGCTCTTTGTTCTCAATACAGGAAGGAACCTTCAATATGTGAAGACGCGTGAAAGGTCTGGGTTTTTACCTACCTTACAAAGGAACAAAATAGCCTGTCACAGTTTCATAGACACTGGCAGAATATACAAGATGCCTGAGTCATAGCAACAACAATAACTGAAAGATCAGTTTTTAAATTGGTTCCCTGAGACTCACTTTCTATAGAACAGTGTAAAGAGCGTCATGTGGTAGCTGAATACAGATGGGTTATGATACTTGTGAATAGCCCAAATTATTTAACTTGGCAGTAAGTAACACCATACAAGGCTTTAGAGGGAAACAAGTACATATCTTGCTTGGACGCTTACTATACAAATATAAGGAAAGGCCAAGCAGTGGTGACACACACCTTTAAACCCTGCACTCTCGAGGCAGAGACAGGCGAATCTCTGCGAGTTCAAGGCCAGCCTGGTCTACAGAGTGAGTTCCTGGACAGGTTCCAAAGCTACAGAAAATCCCTGCCTCGAAAAATCAAAAAACAAATAAAACAAAACAAATATACTAATTTGAAATAAAAACATGTATAGCCTTGCATGTGAAACATAGGCAACATAAGGCACACATGTATTGTCTCTCAACACAAGCTTTCTTTCTAGTCTCTGCCTAAATAATTCTAGTTTCAATACTGTGCCTTTTCTGAAGGTCACCAATCTAATCAGAAGGCAACTGTGCTGTCACAGACTTCATCAGAGAATACTTGAAAGTAAAAAATGACATGAAGTTTGGTATAAAGCCTTAATATTTTTCTAAGGCTCTGAGATTAGCTGAATGTTATTTAAGTAGAATTATCTACTAAAATTCTTCCAAGAAAATTCTGGATGCATGCCATTACACCTTGATTCAATATTCAGTTGACATGTGTTTAAGTTTGTCTTTCCTTGCATACCTTCTACAAGAACAAGTGAACCAATCAGATATTTTTTTCTTAAGCCAGAAAACTCATTTTATTTCATAAAAGCCACAGGATATGGAAACCACAACAGGTCCAAGAAACACAATCAGATAGTCAGATTTAAGTAGAGAAATCATCTATCGCAAGATTCTATCTGGCTGGAGTGTAATGAAATAGAAATACCTGGCAAGTAATGAAATTTGGAGTTACAGACCTGGTATCTGATTAAAGAGACTGTGTTGTTTAGAAATTTATTATTATAAATTTTTCTGTAACAAAATAACAATGAAGTTTCTTTATACATTTCCTCATAGTACTTAAAAATGCATATGGAATGTGATACCATTAGTTCATCTTCACTATGGAAGAGGAAACTGAAGCTTTTTGAGATTCTGCCTAGAAGAAGGTCGCACATTTAGGATTCTGGCTAAGTTGTTTGTTTGTGCTCTCCCACAGCACACACTAAAACATGTATATAAAAAGAAAAGAGAACTGTAAACATAAGAAAGTGGGGTGAGGGTATTTTTTGAAGTCAGAAAATAAAGAAAGAAGGCAGGTATTAGGGTCAGACATGGCTATGGGTTATACGTTGTATAGTATTTCACAGCAAGGAGTAATGTTTGATATTATTACACTCCAAAGGCAAATAAATAGTTAAGCACCAGATAAATATTTGATAGAACTGAAGTTTCTAAGTCATTACATTGTTCTCAATCAATATTTTTATAAAAACTGCTGAATGACTAACATTGGTAATTATTTTTGAAGAAAATACTTTACAAAACGATATGCATGCCCTTTAGATAAATGAAGATATGAATGTGGATGACTTTGTTTCAACTTCATTTGCTTAATAAGGATTAATTGTGGTTCTCTTATGGATTTCACAGTCTTAGAACACTACAGCTAACTAATGAAAATAGAAATTCTTAATTAAAAAAGTAATTTCAGCAAAATTCAAGTTTCTTGGGTTCTACATGAGAGCAAATCATTAAAAATGTTATCAAGTTTTATCAATAAGCTTCTTTTCAATATCCATGTCCACATCATCATCTGATATTGTTTATCACTCATTTATAAGTTCTGTCTTCTCTGGTACTTCTCCCCCTCAAATAGTTCTTGCTAGGTTTGTTTCAGGAAGATGGGGACTTCCTGAGACAATGGACTCTAGATGTGGTTGATTTCCAGCCTCACCTTCAATTTCTTGTTGAGCTACATCCATACCTCCACCACAAATGAAGAAAAGACAACAGCCAGCTGTAGTGTGCATGCCTTTAATCCCAGCACTTGGAAGGCAGAGGCAGGCAGATCTCTGTGAGTTTGATGCCAGCCTAGTCTATATAGTGTGTTCTAGGACATCCAGAGCTACATATTGATAAGGAAAAGGAGGGAGGAAGGGGGAAGTAAGGAAGGGAGGAAGGAAGGAAGGAAGGAAGGAAGGAAGGAAGGAAGGAAGGAAGGAAGGAAGGAAGGAAGGACAGTAAGTATGTAATCACTTAGCCAAACTTTTTCAAACTTGAAAGGCTTCAGAAATCAATTTTGAATAGCATACCAAAGTTATGATACACTTAATATTATTTAACATGCTAAATGTATCCTATGGCAACAGTTGATAACCAAAAACATTACAATCAAAACATTAGTGTTTCTGTAGCAAAATATATGAATAATCATATGAATTGGATTGAATAAAGAATATTGCACCATATTTAGACATGTCAGATTTTGCCACCAAATTAGTTTGATTAGTTTTAAAATCTACCTTTTATGGATTTCAGATTTATAAACAAGGGATTCCATCCCTGCATTAACTAAACCGTTAAAGGCTCATCCAGTTATAGTAAAATCAGCATTTCTATTTCCAGACACCAGGGCATCTGTACATATGACTGCATTTCAGCCTCTCTTCTTCCAAGCCTTTCTGAACTTGAAATCTGCCTAAAATTAAACTCTACCCATATCAGGGACAAGTATTAGCTATGATGATATAAGGAGAACAATACTTAGCCCAGAAGAACTATAGACACTAAGTACCTGCTGACATTTGAACAAAAACATGGAATACACATTCTTTAGATAATAAACATAGGGATCATTCTACCAAACTATGATAACTTGAATATTCATTGACCTTAAATGTTTGTGTGACCTGAGCAGACCTTTTTACCTCTTTGTATTCAAGCTGCACTAAAACCCTTCAAGGTCCTCAAGTTTGTCTCCCTGTTCTGCAACTGTCTTGATTCTTTAATTTTTGTCTGTTTTTTCCAGCACATTCCCCTTTCCACCTTTAGCAATTTGAGTTTACTCGTGGTAATACACTTTGTGGATATGAACAAAGGAAGTGAGACCAAAGTGCCTGGATTCAATAATATTTGGTCTATTGTTGTAATGGTCAATTTCAACTGTCAAGCTGTTGACTTCCAGAATCATTTGGGAGCATTTGGGAGACGTTGCTGCTAATGCCTATAGGAAAATATCTAGATTAGGCTAACTGTGATTAGAAGACATACCCGTTATGTGTGTCATAATTCCCTACGTATAAATATTGGACTTTAGGAAATGAGTAAGTGAGCTGAGCGTAAGCATTCAACATTCTCTTCCCGACTAGGATGCAATGATTAGCTAATGCAAGCTCTTGTTGCCTTGACTTTTCTGCCATAATGGACTTTACTCTTGAACTGTGAGATGATATAAGCCCTTACTACCTTGAATTGCTTTGGACAGAGCTTTTAAAAAAAATAAGAGCAAAAGAAAAGTAACTAGGGCATATAGCATTGGGTATATCATTTATACTTAGTTATTGACCTTAAACAATAGGATTTTGTGTGACTACCCTCTTAGTTCTACAGTCTGTAAAAGGAAGATAACATTTAACTCCTGTTATACAAAGAAGCAAATACATGGAAAATAACGTTTCACCTGTTTATTAAATATTATTAATTAATTAATTATATATTTGTTGCATTCCATGTATCATGCATGGTAGCAACACCTAGGAACATAATGATGGACAAGGAAGATCCTGCCCTTGCTCTCATTGTTCACAGGTAGTGTTGCTGCAGCATGTAAAAATCTAGATAACTTCTCCCTCCTTTTTAAAAACCCACTTAATATCTTACTTCCCTTAAAGCCAATAAGATGTTCATGACATCCCAATTCTGTCATAGGACTATTTATCACATTAATTCTATAGTTCATCAACACTTTTATACTGTGAGCTCTTAGAGAGCATGATATATATTTATCTGATATCAGTGCCTATGAGGTAGCCAAAGCTTAAGTGACATCTAAAGAATTAACACATAGCTGGATAAAAAGAAATAAGGAAAGAAGGCTGGGAAAGAGGGGGTAAAGAAAGAGAAGGAAATGAGAGAGAAAAAGTAAGGAGATGAGATAGAAAGAAAAATTTATTTTGATTCATAAACTAGTTCTATGCTTTATTATATTAGAAAATTATAGAATATGTGTTACATAAGAGTGATCAAATAAAGCTGAAAAAACTATACACTTGTCTAAAATATTATACTATCTTACATTCATACTCCAAATATGATCATTATTGTTGTTATAGATCCTCACTGGCATTTATAAATAGACATTTCCTAAGTAAATTTTCACTGATAGATAAAAATATAAGCTCTTATGTACTAGTGAAATAATAGTGATGCTTGCTTACTTATATACCTTTCATAACACTTAAAGCATTTGCTCAAACACTTGTTACAGAAAATAAAAATATTCAAAATATTCTCTCCTACACTTTTGAAATGTATATGACTGTAGCTCAATACCCATCAATCAACCTTTGCTGAACTCTTTAGTCTTATTTTTCCAGTTTATGGTAGTCACTATTCTGCTCTCAACCTTTATGAGACCAACATTTTTCAGTCTAAATTCACACGAGACATGCAAATCTTGTCCACTTGTATGGGACTTATTTTATGTGACATAAGATTCTCTAGATGCATCCATATTAGTGCAAAAATACACTATTTTTATAAATGTTGTACATATACACTATGTTTTTCTTATCAACTCATTTGCTGATGGACACTTGGTATATTTTCTTTGCTTTGCTATTATGAATAGTACTGCAATATGGGAGTACAAATGTCATTTTGACAGACTGATTCCACTTCCTTTGGATACATGCCTAGTTGGGGGATTGCTGGATCACGGTAGTTTTATTTTTAATTTTTGGAGGAAAGTTTTCTTAGAGAAAGGTCTGAGCAGAAAATCATCATGGCCATCACCTCTCTATACACACAAATACCAAATGTAAAATGATGAAAACTCATGGATAAGAACAAAATGGTTAGTTAGCCTACCAAGACTAGATGAATGCAAAGATTCTAGTGAAAGTATAAAGATATAAAATCATAAGAATTTGAAGTTTGAGATTTTATGACACTAGAAATCATATCTTAGGCACCAACTAAATACTCCAATGCTTCTGGAATGTCTTCCTCATCTTTCACGATCCCTTAATGAATAACCTTACTGTGTTCTATTGCTGGGGAGAAACACCATGACCACAGCAACTCTCTTAAAGGACATCATTTAGTTATGGCTTGCTTACAGTTTAAAAGGTTTAGTCTATTATCATCATGGTTGTAAGCAGGCAGGAAGATATGCTAGAGAAGTAGCTTAGATTTCTATAGGTAGATCTTCATGATGCAGGAAAAGAAAGTGACACTGGGTCTGGTTTGAGATTCTGAAACTTCATAGCCCACCACAGCAAAACAATTCCTCCAAAAAAGTCACACCAACTCCAGCAAGGCTGTACTTACTAATAGTTCCACTACCTGT
The DNA here is from genome assembly GCA_004026605.1 of Ondatra zibethicus. NCBI lineage: Eukaryota > Metazoa > Chordata > Mammalia > Rodentia > Cricetidae > Ondatra > Ondatra zibethicus. The sequence continues at coordinate 6,773 of PVIU01011704.1, read as the reverse complement.
GGGCATATGGATGACATTTTCATTCAAACCACTATAATATTTAACTTTAACTATCTCTATCTATCTATCTATCTATCTATCTATCTATCTATCTATCTATCTATCTGTCTATCTATCTATCTCAAATATATATATTTATTTAGAGAGAGATTAATGTATATAAGGCAGGTAATAAATTATATATGCATACATAGGTACATATGTGAAATACACATATATACATATAAGTCACCAATTAGATATTTTCTATATTTATATAATGAACTGTGCTTTTAAATAAGGTATAAGACTAGCTTCCACAAAGTAGAAACCGATGATGCTTGGGTTTGGCTATATGCTTTATGATGTCTTTATATATAAAGACAGGGGTGTGTGTTATGCAATATAACTACTCCAAAGCTGCCTTTGCAGTAGTTTTCAAATTCCTTCTGAAAGAACCATTTGATAATTTTATTTCTGGCTAATTTCTAATGAAGCAGCACAACCTACTTTATTAAACTTTGACTACTTTAGAGTTAATGCTAGAACTTTTTATTAATTTTGTTTATTGATAACTGTCTTTAAAATGCATTGATTATTCTTTCCTCATTACCTTTTATTTCCTAACTGTCCCTCTAACTTAAACCTCAACACCCCTCCCAGTCTCTTTCCTAGAATCCTAACTTATTTTGTTTTTATGAGACATTTATTGATCCAGGGACATATGTGGAAATATTGCATTGGAACTATTCATTGGAAAATGAACTATCCATGAGCTGTCAATGGTCAGCCATGGGAGGAGGAAGGCCTCAGGGGACCCTACCTTCTCACTTTTGAAATATTTGCTGTTAGATTCAGAGAGATGGGAGAATAATTTCCTTCAGTTGTATAGGCATTAGAATGTTTTAACTTGTTCATTTTATTTCTTTTTATTCACACAACTATACTATATTTGCATATATCTATCCCACTCCTCCCTCTCCAAATCATCTCATGTCTTCTGACATTCTGCTCTCTATTCTTTACTTCTTCTTCTATAATTATTGATGTCCTCATCCTACTTTCTCTATCTCCCTCTATTCCTCTTTCTCTCTTCACACACACACAGACACACACACTATGTCCAATGAGTGTTGCCTCACCTGGATAGAATAAAATTTCACAAGCTCCTACTCTTAGATGAAGAGCTGGACTTTTTTCCCTAGAGGAAATATCAACTATCCTCTATTACATTATTTTATATTGGTAGTGTGGGGGAAGCATGTGCTGCAGCACACATGTGAAGATCAGAGGACAATTTGAGGAAGTCTGTTCCTTCTCTCCACCATGTGGGTTCTGGAAAACTAACTAAGTCTTGGCAATGAGCACTTTTACTCAACCACCTCGCCCTCGCTTAGACATATTTCTTTTTATAAAAGACAGATTTGAGAGAAGATCAGGCTGTCAGAGCTTATAGACATCTTTCATTTCTTCTTAACACATACGATTCCACTGAGATTTCAAGTATTGAAGTAGTAGATAACTAAACTGAAAAAAAGGTTCTGTGTGCTGACAATAACATAGAAATAATGTCAAAACATTCAAAATCTTACATTATTCAAAAAATATCCAAAATTATTCAAGTATGTCAAAGTATTCCGAAGCTTACAGTAATGCTTGCTGTTTAATCTTTGTACGTCTATTAGTTTTTGGTACTGATCCTATGTTTTATAAGCATTAAGATGAGTGATACAAACATTTTCTGATATCGATACATTTATAACAACCTAGGTTTTTGTATTTGTTGTGTAGTTGGTTACAAACACCTTTTCAGCTTCTTAATGCTTTTCATAAATGCTCTACCAAATAAGAATTATAATATTTTAGGCTAAAAGTGTAAGAGAAGCATCATAAAAAAAGAATGTTTTGAAACAAGATACCTATATTAAAATGCCACTTCCAACTCTGTGTAGTCTTGGTCAAGTAACTGAGTCACTTTACTTGTAACATGGTTGTTGTAAAATGTCCAATGTACCATGAAAATATTAAACATGTTAATCATACATACAGCAGTGCTTGGTATTGTGAAGTTCTCATTTAATTGTTGTGATAGTGAGCTTTAAATTTTAACATACCCTACCTGTTTCTAGCATCTTAGTCTTCTATTTAACTACCTAATTTCAGACTAATCACAATTCTTCAAGTAAATATCAATTTTTTTTCTTTACATACAAGAAAGCCTATGTTTACATGGTTCCAGCAGGTATAATAGCTACCCATATACCATGGACTGAAAACTTTCATAAAGGTTATCCTTATCATGTATGGAAGTGAAACACGGCTTCAGGAGGGATGCACCGGGAGTAGTGAGGAGAAGAGGACACCCAGTAAGCAAGCCATATCAGCCATTTCAACCCTGGCAATCAACAGGAGATATACACTCACATATAGCATAGGATTAAAATTCTAGTTTGTTTTCAAGTTAAATACAGTCTGTCCCTTTAATTCCTTTCTCATGTCTGAATTAAACTGATTTTCTGATACCAATTGCTACAGATACTACCAAGGGATTAGTAATATACTTGAACTTGGAATTATTTATAAATGTCACCACAAACATCCTGACATGAAAGGAAATCTGGGTGTCTAAGACTATAGCTGGCAAAAGGGAATGAAAAGGAGAAACTCTGTGACATCATGAACTTGGATCACTCTGTGACGGTTTCAAAGAACCAGGAAATCAGATTAGCTACTACTCTAGAAGCTCCAGCTTAAATATTGGAGGAAAACTGAATTATGTGTGTGTGTTCTGTGTGTGAAGAGGGGTCTACACATATATGTGTGTGTTCTGTGTGTGGTGGGGGATTGACACATATACTCACTTGTATGTGTGAATGTGTGTGTGTGTGTATTGTGCCAGATGTTGATTTCAGGTATCTTTCTCTATTTCTCTTCACTCTAGTTTATCGAGACAGAAAATTCACACTGAACCAGAAGCTTACTGTCTAGTGAGTCTCTGTGATATACCTGCCTTCCTTCCTCTAACAAAGGGGTTACAGACACGTGCTACATGACCAGCTTCTTATGTGGGTACTAGAGATCTGAACTCAGGTCCACATGTACATACAGCAAGCACATTACCTAATGAGCCATCTCCAAGCCTGAATGATGTACTGTTTAATACATCATTAGTATGTACCTAAAAATATGATTTAATTTAGAATTCTGAAAATTGTAGAAATCCCAAGTGCTGACAGCAGATTAAGCAAGTACATAGAGGGTCATTGTTTGAATTATCTAAAGCATTCCCTGCTGGGCTATTATCCTAGATTGTTTCTATCAATTTGATTCAGTTAAATATATTTTGTGTGTCTTTAAAAACCAAAAACACCCACAAATATATTTTTGATGCTGTTTCATAAAAAATCCAACTCTTTTATGATTTTTTTGAATGAAACAAATGATTCTTTACATGACAGTAGACAGAGGTACTAGCATATGAGCAATTGTATTCATGCAGCAAGATTAAGCTGATTATCATTTAACCTTAAATTCCTAGATTGTAATATACCAGAGTATTTGACCAATATCCACCTATAAAATATTAATTATCTGAGCTTCACTCTTCTGTTACAGAAGAAAATGAAGGCCTCAACCAACTATTCTTGTTTTCACAAAAGAAAAGGTCAGTTATGGCAAGAATGATATTATATATTAATATATAATATATATTTATAAAGAGATTTACAACTCCACAACCTGACTAATAGGAAAAGAGATGCACTAGAGAACTCTGAGGCATGAACTAAGTGTGTTGGATTTGATATGTACCACACTCTGTTTTGGCTGATTCACATACCTTTATTGCTAATAATAAATCTCTTCCTTTCTTACAGATAAGGAAATTCCAGCTGGGAAATATTTGCTGAGTATTTTATCAAGTATGAGTTGAAAGGGAGCAGACTGGAATTAGGCAATTCAGTTGCACTACTGGCACAATGACCTTGGAAGATGGCAATAACATAAAGGAGAATTGCTGGGAAATCAGTAGCAAGAAGAAAATAGAGCTAGGATTAGAAATTCAAAGACAGTATTCTTCCTATTATAGCCTAAACTAAGATTTCAGACTTAAATTCCATTATTCTACAAGGACACCCATCCTTCTGCAATAAAGGCTCCAAATTTTCATTTATTCTATAGGTGAAATCCTTTACCCTTAAGAATGTAGTGGTGTCGGTGGTGGCTCACGAACACCTTTAATCCCAGCACTTGGGAGGCAGAGGCAGGTGGATCTCTGTGAGTTTGAGGTCAGCCTGGTCTACAGAGTGAGTTTCAGGACAGGCTCTAAAGCTATACAGTGAAACCCTGTCTTTAAAAACAATGTAGCAGTATCTACCATTAAAGATTTGAGATGGTGGAAAAGAGAGAGACATGCTGAGTTACGACTGAGCAGTGGGGAGGAAGGACCAGTGGAGTACAAAGGAAAGAACAGGCATTCTTTGGTGAGATACAAACAAGCCATGGGAAAATGACAGAATCTAGCATTCACTGCAATAGCTGGACAAAGTTTGTCATATACAATTCACATGAAAGACAGAAATAAAAGTGAAGAGGAAGGCAGAAGCAATATCGAATAAGGCCTTGCATGTAATGACAGAAATTTGGACTTGGGCCTGACTGAGGTCACTGAGATAGGCCTTAAGGAGCAGTGTTAAGTTTGGGCTTTTAAAAAATTGTTTTGGACAATGAATAGAACAAGGCTTCTTAGATTACTTCCACTCTAAATTTTTTTCCAAGAAATTTTTATAAGACATTGGATAAATATATTATATATTTGAAATTATTTTATATTCTATGATACAAATTATATAATTTATATGTTATATAAATTGTTTATGTTTTATATATTATACAATTTTTATATCCTATAATATAAATATATATTTAAGATGGTTATTTGATATGCATATAATTTTGTCTTTTATTATAGAAAAATCAAATTTTCATACTTATGAGATTGATCTACTACTTCATATTCCAATTAAGAGTTAAAATTAGACTAAGTATTTAATATTATAGGGCATAAAGTATCTTCAGTGGTTTCCCAACTTGATTTATATTTTTATTTCATAGTCATCAAAAATGAGAATTCTTGCTTGCATAAATACATAGTACAAAATGGTAGATATATGTCTAGAGTCATTTAAGAAATTGTTATACATTCCACCCTAAACTCAAGCCAAAATCCATGGAGTGACTTTTTATGAAACTTGAATTAACTCTTTTTTAAAATTCAGCAATAAATTTAAAATTAGCAAATTTTAAACTGAAACATTATTACACAATACAAGCAAAAGATGATACTAATTGATATTTGCATATTGAGAAATGATGATAGGAAAACAATAAAATATGTATATTCCATAATTAAACCATTGGTTAATTTGGTTAATTTCTGTAAGAACTGAAAATGTGATATTCAGAATAAAAATCACTTCAATTTATTATATACAATAGCCTAAAAGTTGAGTTGACGTATGTCAGGTAGCATTGCCATTATTGCATAGTAGCTCCAGATCTTTGCTTAGACATCTGACAGACAAGTCCAGAGGCTATGCCTATTCCAGCTTCTTTTTATTCTACTCTATTCTAAATTCATCTTCTCTGGTGCTGCTGACCACAGACTCCAACTCATCACCAAATGTTTGATTGAACACCCACAGAATCCATTGCTACAAAAGGCAAGAGATGTCTCTACATTTCTCCAAAAACATGGCTATGCTACCACACATTGATTCCTTACTTCTCAATTTAGGGTCTAGTGATCATTCTCTATTCACCCAAGTGAATAGTTCTCATAACTTTCTGACAGTTCTTCAGATTTTCCAACAGTCATATGAAGACTAATAACTTAAACGAATTTCCTATGTTGCTATTATAACTTGAATCTTAAATGTACCCCCTCCCCAAAGGCCCATGTACTTTGAAGCTTGGTTCCTAGTTTGGCATATTGGAAGGTAGTAGAAGGCTTCATGATTGGTAGAGATTAGTGAGAGAGCACAGTCACTGGGAGATGTCCTTAAGGAAGATAGGGTAATCTCAGGGTTCTCCTCTTTCTGTCTTTTTGTCTTCCAGGCATAAGGTGGATGACTTTGCTTCATCAGACACCTCCACTGTACTCCCAAAGTAATAGAAACAACTAGACATGCATTGAAAATCCAAAATTGAGAAAAGTAACCCTTTTGTCTTTATAAGTTTATGTACCTCAGGTATCTGTTATAATCACAGAAAACCAACAAATGCATGAAACTGGTAACAAGAAGGAGTAACTATATATGATAGTGTGAAAAGTTCTTAGAATTATTGCAAGAACTGTTAGGAAAGTTTGAAGAAGAAAAATTTGTAATACTATAAAAATAGTTTTAACATGATTTTGGTGAGAACACTGAAGAATAGAATGTTGACAGAAAGGCAGACAAAAAAGGTAATTCTTAGGATGTTATTGAAAACTAGATAAGAGGTCTGCATTGCTACACCATGGCAAAGAATTAGGAATACTTTGTCCATGTCCTAAGATTTTATGAGAGGCTAGATTTAAAAGTGGTAGAGTAGACCAGCCTGAACTAATGGGAGCGCACCAATCCACCTGGACTGGGACTGAATGAGCATATGATCAAACCAGACTCTCTGAATGTGGCGGCGAAAGTTGGCAGATGGAGAACCCATCAACAATGACACCAGGACCTATCTCTTCTGCATGTATTATCTTTTTGAGAACCAAGTCTTTTTGAATGCACTCCTTCCTAGGCCAGGAG
>PVIU01011703.1:0-56440 GCA_004026605.1 Ondatra zibethicus | reverse complement strand
TTTGGATTATGTGATCTTTTGGTGTCCAATTTCTTGAGTTCTTTGTATATTTTTGGAGATCAGCCCTCTGTCCAATGTGGGGTTAGTGAAGATCTTTTCCCATTCTGTAGGCTGTCATTTTGTCTTGTTGACCGTGTCCTTTGCTTTACAGAAGCTTTTCAGTTTCAGGAGGTCCCATTTATTAATTGTTTCTCTCAGTGTCTGTGCTACTGGGGTTATATTTAGAAAGTAGTCTCCTGTGCCAATGCGTTCTAGTGTACTTCCCACTTTCTCTTCTATGAGGTTCAGTGTGGTTGGTTTTATGTTGAGGTCTTTGATCCATTTGGACTTGAGTTTTGTTCATGGTGATAGATATGGCTTTATTTTCATTGATCTACATGTTGATATCCAGTTACGCCAGCATCATTTATTGAATATGCTTTTCCTCCCCATTTTATATTTTGTCAGGAATCAGCCTCGACAAAAATACCACTTGCTAAGGTAGAGGCATGGAGATCAGAAATTTAAGTAAAGAGTATGAAGACATGAAAATAATAAAACAGAAAACACAGAATAGTACCTGTAAGGGATTTCCAGTGAACACTGAACTCACCCATGTTTAGTTTCTAATTGCTTAAATATCCCAACCCCAAGAGGTAGGAGTAAGATAAAAAACTGCATTAACACAATATAGGGTAATGTATTTCCTTGTATTTTCTTGTATTAAACTGGACCAATTAAAGATTGTAGGCTACATTTGTTGTTAAATATTCTGTTGCTAGAACAAAACAAGTCATGCTCACACATTAGACCAAAACATTCTGTAGGCAAACTGCTTCTTGGGTAAAATCCAATGTTGTCTCCTTAAGGGAACTGGAACCTTAGTTGGATCCTTAGACTTTTTGTTTAGGCAGAAACATATCTGCTTCTCTATTCCTGAAATGCAAGGTCTGAATATTAGCCACACCTGTTGACAATAACCTTGAGAGAGCAGAACTCAATGATCTAAATCTAGGTGGAAGCTTTGTTTGAGGTAGAAACACAATAACCATGAAAGAATAGAGGTAAGTTCCAACTCTCTGACCTTTGGTCAAGGTGGAAATAGGCTCACATTTTTGGGCCTCTACAGTGTATTTTGCTTCTTTGTCAAAAATCAAGTGTTCATAGGTGTGCTGATTGATATCTGGGTCTGGGATTCAGTTCTGTTGGTCCTCATGTCTGTTTTTATGCTAATACCAGGATGTTTTCAGTACTGTAGCTCTGTAGTAGAGTTTGAAGTCAGGAATTGTGATGCCTCCAGAAGTTCCTTTATTGTACTGAATTGTTTTGGCTATCCTGGGTTTTTTGTTTTTCCATACAAGTATTGTTTTTTGAGGTCTGTGAAGACTTTTTCTCGGATTTTGATGGGCATTTCATTGAATCTGTAGGTAGCTTTGGGTAAGATTGCTATTTTTACTATGTTAATTCTACCTACCCAAGAGCATGGGAGATCTTTCCATTTTCTGGTGTCTTCAATTTCTTTCTTGAAAGATTTAAAGTTCTCATCATACAGGTCTTCCACTTGGTTGGTTAGAGTTACTCCAAGATATTTTATGTTATTTGGGACTATTGTGAAGAAAGTTTTTAATTTCTTTCTTTATTTCTTCCTTGACCCATTGGTGATTCAGATGAGCATTGTTTAATTTTCATGTCTTTGTGTGCTTTCTGAAATTTGTGTTGCTGTTGAATGCTAATTTTAAGCCATGGTGATCCAATAAGATACATGGGGTTATTCCAGTTTTTTTGTATCAATTGAGGTTTGCTTTATTATCTAGTATGTGGTTAATTTTTGAGAAGGTTCAATGAGGTGCTAAGAAGATGGTATGTTCTTTTATGTTTAGATGGACTGCGCTATAGATGTCTGTTAAGTCCATTTGAGTCATTAGTTCTCTTATTTCTCTGTTAAGTTTCTATCTGACAGACCTGTTTAGTGGTGAGAGTGGAGTGTTGAAGTCTCCCACTATTAGTGTGTGAGGTTTAATGTGTGATTTAAGCTTTAGTAGTGTTGCTTTTACATATGAGGGTGCCCTTGTATTTGGGGTACAGATGTTCAGTATTGAAATTACCTTTTGATGGATTTTTCCTGTGACAAATATGAAATGCCCTTCTTTGCCTCTTTTGTTTGATCTTAGTTTGAAGTCTGTTTTGTTAGATATTAGGATATCTACACCAGCTTATTTCTTAGGTCCATTTGATTGAACAATTTTTCCCAACCCTTTACTCTGAGGTGATGTCTGTCTTTGAGGTTGAGGTATGTTTCTTGTATACAGTAGAAAGATGGATTCTGTTTTTTGTATCCAATCTGTTAGCCTTAATGTCTCTTAATAGATGAGTGAGTCCATTTATATTAAGGGATATTAATGACCAGTGATTGCTAGTTCCTGTTAATTTAATTTTCATTGTTGGTGATGTTAATTTGTGTGTTTTTTCTTTTCTCTTCTATTTCTTTTTTATCTAGCTTCTTTTTTTTCTTTTTTTCTTTTTCCATGATATTTATTGAGCTCTACATTTTTCTCTGCTCCCCTTCCTGCCTCTCCCCTCCCCCCTTCAGCCCTTCCCCAAGGTCCCCATGTTCCTAATTTATTCAGGAGATCTTGTCTTTTTATACTTTCTACTTCCCATGTAGATTAGATCTATGTAAGTCTCTCTTAGTGTCCTCATTGTTGTCTAAGCTCACTGGGATTGTGGTTTGTAGGCTGGTTTTCTTTGCTTTATGTTTAAAAACTACCTATGAGTGAGTACATGTGATAATTGTCTTTCTGTGTCCGGGTTACCTCACTCAAAATAATGTTTTCTAGCTCCATCCATTTTTCTGCAAAATTCAAGCTGTCGTTATTTTTTTCTGCTATGTAGTACTTCATTGTGTAAATGTACCACATTTTTTTTTATCCATTCTTCAATCAAGGGGCATTTAGGTTGTTTCCAGGTTCTGGCTATGACAAACAAAGCTGCTATGAACATAGTTGAGCACATGTCCTTGTGGCATGATTGAGCATCTTCTGGATATATATCCAAAAGTGGTATTATTGGGTCTTGAGGAAGGTTGTTTCCTAATTTTCTGAGAAATCACCACACTGACATCCAAAGGGGTTGGACCAGCTTGCATTCCCACCAGCAATGCAGAAGTGTTCCCTTTTCCCCACAACCTCTCCAGCTTAAGTTGTCATCAGTGTTTTTGATCTTGGCCATTCTTACAGGTGTAAGATGGAATCTCAGAGTTGTTTTGATTTGCATTTCTCTGATGACTAAGGATGTTGAACATTTCCTTAAGTGTCTTTCAGCCATTTTAGATTCCTCTGTTGAGAGTTCTCTGTTTAGGTCTGTACTCCATTTTTTTTTATTTTTGGATTATGTGATCTTTTGGTGTCCAATTTCTTGAGTTCTTTGTATATTTTTGGAGATCAGCCCTCTGTCTGATGTGGGGTTAGTGAAGATCTTTTCCCATTCTGTAGGCTGTCATTTTGTCTTGTTGACCATGTCCTTTGCTTTACAGAAGCTTTTCAGTTTCAGGAGGTCCCATTTATTAATTGTTTCTCTCAGTGTCTGTGCTGCTGGGGTTCTATTTAGGAAGTGGTTCCCTGTGCCAATGCATTCAAGTGTACTTCCCACTTTCTCTTCTATGAGGTTCAGTGTGGCTGGCTTTATGTTGAGGTCTTTGATCCATTTGGACTTGAGTTTTGTACATGGTGATGGATATGGTGTATTTTCATTTTTCTACATGTTGATATCCAGTTATGCCAGCACCACTTGTTGAATATGCTTTCTTTTTTCCATTTAATATTTTTTGCTTCTTTATCAAATATCAGGTGTTCGAAGATGTGTGGATTGATATCTCGGTCTTCTATTCGGTTCCATTGGTCCTCCTTTCTGTTCTTATGCCAGTACCAGGATGTTTTCAGTACTGTAGCTCTGTAGTATAGTTTGAAGTCAGGGATTGTGATGTCTCCCAGAAGTTCTTTTATTGCCCAGGATTGTTTTGGCTATCCTGCGTTTTTTGTTTTTCCAAATGAAAGTGAGTACCGTTCTTTCAAGGTCTTTGAAGATTTTTGTTGGGATTTTGATGGGCATTGCATTGGATCTGTTCTTTCATTCGTTAAGGGAGTTTTCCCACTTCCTCTTTAAAGGTCTCCATTATTTTCATAAAGTTACATTTAAAGTCGTTTTCTTTTACTTCTTCTGGGTTAGGATGATCAAGTCTTCCTTTTGTGTGTCTGCTGGGTTCTGGTGTTACCATGTTGATTTTTAGGATGTTGGAGGAATTCTTGCATTGGCACCTACCCATCTCTTCCTTCAAATGAGGCTGGCAGTGTCTTGGTGTCCTGGTCCAATCCTTGATGTGGCTGCCTCCTAGGTCCCCTCAGTATTATAGCAAGCTGTGTTTCAGGGTTCCACGGAGCTTGCAGGTGAATAGGTGGGTTTGGGGGCAGGGTGGGTTGGGGGATAGCCTAGCTGCAGGAAAACTCCCTGCTGGCTAGCTAGAAAAGCCAAGGGAGTTGGGGAGGGGCCTGTAACATGAGGTTTCACTTGTTGGAGTTTATGTACTGCCCAGTCCTCCAGCCATTTAGTCCCAGAGAAAATCACACAGAGAGTCTATATTAATGATAAACTGATTGGCCCATTAGCTTAGGCTTCTTATTAGCTCTTGTAGCTTATAATAACTTATTATTCTTATCTATGTTAGCCAAATGGCTCAGAACCTTTTTCAGCAGCGCAGGTCACATCCTGCTTCTTTGGTGGTCTCGGCAGGACTGGAGGAAGAGGTTCCTTTTTCCCAGAATTCTCCTGTTCTTCTTGCCCCACCTTCACTTCCTGTCTGGTTGTCCCACCTATACTTCCTGTCTGGCCAATCAGTGTTTATTTAAAACATGATTGACAGAATACAGACATTTCTCCCGCACTGCTTCCCCTTCTTTTTTTCTTTTTTTTTTAAACAAAGGAAAATAGCCATAGTCCATTTTTTGGGAATGTGGGTATAGTATTCCAGGCTACTTCCTGCTGGTATGGGGGTGCTGATAATCTTATGGGGACGTAAAGAAAATTTAGAGTTATGATCAAGTCCTGACTGGAGTATCCTGTGAGGCTTGATCATCTCAGGCAGCGTCTTGAATCTGTTCTGGATGTAGAACTCAGACATCTGGGCCATCTGTTCCTACTGGAGATATCTCAGGTGATCTTCCTTGATCAAACCTGAGTTTTCTTAACTCACAATGAATCCACAGCCTCTCATTTCCTGTGGAAACAAAAGCGAAATCTCTTCTCCAAAGTAACATACCTTTTGACTTCAATTTTGAAGTCAAGGTATTTTCAAAATACCTATCTTGTATTAATTCAGCAGCATCTATAAGCAAATATCTTTTCAGCTGTTGCTCCTTCCTCAGCATTCAAACAATTCAAAGAGAGCATAATAACACACAGTATCAAGATTCTCTGTGTGTTTTCCATCTTTATGTGGCTTTATTTTAAACTATATTTCTTTTATTTTTAATTTTTGGCTTTTAACTTTTTGAGACAGGTTCTCTGTGTATCTTTGTCCTGGAACTCCCTCTGTAAACCAGGCTATCCTTGAACTCACAGAGATCCACCTGTCTCTGCCTCCTCAGTGCTGGGATTAAAGGTATGTGCTATCACACCTTGAACTCACAGAGATCTGTCTGTCTCTGCCTCCCAGGCATTGGGATTAAAGGTGTGTGCTACCATACCTTGAAGTCACAGAGGTCAGTCTACCTCTGTCTCCCAAGTGTTGGGATTAAAGGTATGTACCACCACAGTCAACTACTCTCTCTTTTTTTTATTAAAGGACTTTAACCTTTTTTCAAGCCTGCATATATTTTTAACACACTGTAAACTATTTAGAGGTTTTCTTTGTTTTTGAATCTCTCTTTACTGTATATCTCTCTTTTTTTTCTGACCACATGAGTCTTTAATTTACCAAGCAATATGGGTAGGATTAAAGCCATGGCTTTTATGGCTGGATCCAGCCCATTCCTTAGCTTTCTGAGATTCCAGCCTCATGGCAGAGGTTCTGGCTGTAGCCATGTTTATTGCCACAACTCTATGGTGTTTCAAGGTTCCTGCCAGCAAGCAAGCTGCAGCAGTGTGTTCACAAACCACACTCAAATGCTCCATAGTCAGAACGCCTGCCTCAAAGAGTCAGAGTTTGCCCTTGCAGGATGGCCCAGAATGCGGCATTTTAAAACTGTGTAGCTTTTTTCCTGCTACAGCTGAAAACCAAAAGCATGCAGTCAGGTTTTTATCAACACTATGTAAGTGTTTTGTGGCAGGACCTCTTAAAAGAGCGGCAAGGTTTTGCAGCTAAAGCTGAATGAGGAAGCCTCTCTTAGATAAGAGTGCTGCTTGCCTCTAGCAAGCAGAGCAGACCCGAGAAATTGCTTTCCCAAGCTTTCTTTCTCAAGCTCTCTCAGGCTTTTTGTGGATGCAGTTATCCACATGGGCGCCATTCTGTAACATGAAGGGCCTGCTTGTTGGGGTTTATGTCCTGCCCGGTCCCCCGGCCATTCAGTCCCAGAGAAAATCATACAGAGAATCTATATTAATGATAAACTGATTGGCCCATTATCTCAGGCTTCTTATTAGCTCTTGTAGCTTATATTAACCCATTATCCTTATCTCTGTTAGCCACATGGCTCAGTCCCTTTTTCAGCGGGGCAGGTCACATCCTGCTTCTTTGGTGGTCTAGGCAGGACTGGGGGAAGAGCTTCCTTCTTCCCAGAATTCTCCTGTTCTTCTTGCCCCACCTTTATTTCCTGTCTGGTTGTCCCACCCATACTTCCTGCCTGGCCAATTGGTGTTTATTTAAAACATGATTGACAGAATACAGACAATTCTCCCGTACCAGGGGCCCCTAGGTTTTGTCCCACTGGGGAGGTCGCAGAGAGTGGGGCATCCAGCTGTCCGGCCCTGTGGCCGCTGACTCCCCTCTTAGGTTCCCTCAATATTGGAGCAAGCTGTGTTCCAGGGTTCTACTTGCATATGTATTTGTTAGCCTAGGTTTCTGAAAGCAACAAGTCTAAAAGGGCTGTCAAGTGTTTGGAGGGCAAGAGGTCCAGAAACCATCCTTAAAGCTGAGGGATCAAAGGCAAGAAAGAGATTAGACTTGTGGAGATTTTGCACTTCGGGAGAGGGCTGGATGAGAGGGCATCACATCCAGTGCTGGTGTCTCTGAGCTTACAGGAAGAATTTGGGTTCAAATCTCTGAGGAGAGGGCCAGGCTCAGTGGTTCTCAGCCTTCCTATGCTGCAACCCTTTAATACAGTTCCTCATGCTGTGGTGACCCCAACCATAAAGTTATCTTCATTGCTACTTCATTACTGTAATTTTGCTACTAGTATGGTTCATAATATAGCTGTTTGATATACAACCCATGTGAAAGGGTCATCTGACCCCCAGAGGTTATAACCCACAAGTTGAGATCCACTGGCCTAGCTGGTTTGGTGAGCTCTTGAGGGTATGCGATGAGACTTGTCTGTCTAAAGCCAACTATCTGGGCACTCAATTGTGCTGCTGGCATGGGAATGAACTGGGGGTGCCTGCGTGAGGAAGTAACACTAAATGGATGCCCTCAGGAAGAGGAAGGAAGCAGGAAGCCACAGGAGATGATCCCTGCTTCCTTCTCCATCCATTCTATTCTTAGTGCCCTCTGTTTGCAGCTCATACCTGGGAGCCTGCTGGTAAGTCAGAAGTGAGGTGTGGGAGAGTCAGTCACAGCGTCACATAGCAAAGCATACAAGACTTAGCCTAATCACTGGAATAAGCAGAGGGCAAAGGAAAGCAGGTACTATGGTATTTATAGCACAAAACACATGATTTCACAGCCCTTGAAATGCTGACATCAGTATTAAATAAAATCAAGTCTTATATAACCACCCCAAATTAGAAACAACTCAAAGCAGAGAACACGCATGAGAAAATGAAGGGTGTAATTCAGCAAAAGTAGAACAGCATGCAGATCACAAAAGTGATAATGTGGCAGAAATATAATCCTGCTGGATGTGTGGTGGTTGTAGATAGTCAAATTAGATTCCACAAACATTCCCCGCCCCCACAAATTCTTACCTGGAGTCTTCATTCCTTTAACAGCAATTATCACCTTAAGGGGGTGGGGAGCATGCACAAGGCCTTGGGTTCAGCCCCTAGTGTCACAGAAGATAACCTCAGAGCCAGACATGATGCTGCATACTTGTAACCTCAGCACTTGGGAGGCTGAGATAGGAGGGTTGCTATGAGTTTGAGGCCAGCCTGGACTACATAGTGAGTATCAGGCTAGAATGGCTACACAACAAAATCCTGCCTATTACATAAATGAGAACCTTCATGAAGTTGGGAGAGGGTTTAGGGTGGATATAGGAGAAGTTGGGGGGAAGAGGAGGATTGTGTGCATGTATGAATATGATCTATCTATCTCTATCTATCTATCTATCTATCTATCTATCTATCTATCTATCTATCTATCTATCTAAAATTCTCAAAGCAGAGCAAAAGTATCCTAAAATCCCTTCATGGATATATGGAGAAAAGTATAAAATTCTTGTTTTTTTTGTTTATCTTTCATATTCTTTTGGTAGCAAATTCTCAAACCTTCTAAGGTTTTTTTTTATTGAGTATTTGCTTCATTTGGATAATTACATATTATTTATTTATTTATTATGGGAATCCCTTTTTATATTGTTCAGCAGAAAATACCTATCGCCAAGCGAAAGCACTATAGAGGATGAACAGAAGTCGCACAAGGACTATGTGGAGCCAAATAAACTTCAGTCAATGGACCTGCTTCACATGCAGGGAACTTCAGTACCTACGCCAGAGGTTTGAAATACCACAATTCTGCGATTCCTACCACCAGACGGGAATGAACATGATAATTAACTTGCTTCAAGCCTATGATGAAAGGAAATGAAACAATTTTTTTCTTTCAACTGAGGACAACTAATGTTTTTACCAAATTGCTTATGTGAATAGGTCTTTCTCTTGTATGAGTTCTTCTCTATTACCTTATGTCAAGATGATAGAAAAAGGTTTTAAGATATTTACAGGGCTAGAAACATGATCGAGCAGTTAAGACAGATTCATTCCCAGGACCTAGGTTGGGATTTAGATACCTTCTTCTAATTCCTGTTAGAAATCTAGGAAGATTATAGGGTCTAAGCTTGAGAACATCACATAATGCATACACCCAAAGGTGTACCGACATTACATAATTACTGTGAAAAGAAATGATTGCACATATTTTCACTCATGGCTGCTTTTCTTGTGTAAGCCATTCCTGTAGCTCAGACTTGAGGCATCTAAAGGCTTGCCTAGAGAGTGGTTGTCACCATGAGCGGGGTTATGGAACACACAGCAAGCATGTAGGCTTCAAAGCCAGAGAATTAGTCCTATTTAGCTATGGGTATCACTTGAAGAAAATTAACAAAAGGATGCCCTGCTAGAAGACATATACTGTTGGTAGAGGGCTTTAGAGTTTACATCCTTACACCACAGCACTTGCCACACTCTGTTTCACGTTTCAGGTAGACGATGTGTGCGCCGCGCCTCCTGCTTTAGCTGTCATATCTCAGACTTATTGTCATGCCTCTCTCATGATGATCTTGTATTTGTATTCATAAGGTTTCTCTCCAGTATGTGTTTTTCTATGTCTATGGAGATGACTCTGTGGAAAAGGCTTTCCCACATCGGTTATATTCACAGGGTTTCTCTCCAGTATGGCTTCTTTCATGCCTTCCACGTCTTCTAAAACTTTGGCAAAGTTCTTCAATATTGTGACTTTCCCATTTGTTGCCGAAAGCAGTGAGGTTCCTATAGGTCTCCAGCATCACATCTTTGGAGAGAGTCTTCTGGGAAGTAGCCAGCAAAGCCCACTCCTCCTGAGTGAAGTCAATGTGCATATCATCATAGGCCACTGCATTCTGCAATCCAATGATTCAGGAGGCTCAGACACCAATATCATGAATATATAGCATCCATGTCGTGGCTTCTCAGCTTGACCATGGTCTCTATGCAGCTCCCTGCAGCAGCAATCACAGCACAGCACACAAAACCATTGGCACCAACTCCTCTGCAAAGCCAAGACTGCAGTGGGGTGCCTGGAAGGGCCCTCTATGTATTCTTTTAAATAAAATCTATTTATTCTTTGAGGATTTTATACATGTTATTCATTGCATTTTGATCATATCTACCTCTCATACCTTCTTGTCCTCCACTCTACTTCATTCCTCCTCTTCCTTCATAACCCACTGTTGGAAGGAGGCCGCCTTCCTGTTTGTTTCCGGGCCGCCCAGACTCCCGTAATAATCACACAGAAACTATATTAATTAAATCACTGCTTGGCCCATTAGCTCTAGCTTCTTATTGGCTAACTCTTACATATTAATTTAACCTATCTATATTAATCTGTGTATTGCCATGTGGCTGTGGTTTACCGGGTAAAGTTCCCAGTGTTTGTCTCCAGTAGGGTCTACATGGCTTTTCTCTGACTCTCCCTTCTTTCTCCCAGCATTCAGTTTAGTTTTCCCTGCCTAGCTCTGTTCCTCTATAGCTATGCTATAGGCCCAAAGCAGTTCCTTTATTAACCAATGATATTCACAGCATACAGAGGGGAGTCCCACATCACCCACTGAGTCTAGTCAGTGCTGCTTGCTTGTGCGTGGGTAGTCCACTAGAATACAAGCAATGTACCAGAGATCACACCCTGCAGAAAACTGGCTCTTCCTCTCCCAGAGCCATCAACTGCCACTGGCTCCTCAGCCAAGGGATAGGTCCTTCTGAGCTCCGCCTCCACCTGCATTGGAATGTTGACTGCTTTGATCTGTGCAGGGAGCCACAGTTGTTGTGTGTTCATGGGTACAACAGCCTTACCACACCCAGAAGACACCATTTCTAAGTGGCCCGCCCCATCCTCTGTCCCTTGCCATCTTTTCACCCCTTTCTGTGATGTTCCCTTAGTCTCAGAGTCGGGCTGCTTGTGATACAGGTATTTCATTTAGGGAAAATCACTCCAGTTGTGATCGGGGAATTCAATTCTTATCTTCCTTTAAGATGGACAGATACAAAGTCTCCAAAGAATGGCCATTGTGTGAAATAATGGCGGTTCAAGTATACATGGTTATAGTAATTGCGGAAAATCATTTCTGAGAACATGATGAAAGAGCTGGGGAGCCTGGGCAGCAGAACAAGCCTGGAATTGGTGGCATTCATGCTTCCTTTGTCCTGGATGCCCTCTACAGGGCTTGTCTGGGTTTTGTTGGAATGAGCAACATTGTGTTTGAAAAGTTGTAGAGCTAATTTGAGGCTCTGAATGAACTCTCTCTCTAAAGATGACTTATTTATTTTTACCTCACTTAGATGGTTGGACTAGAAAAATACTCAAAGACTCAATCCATTTTGAAATTCAAAACAAACAAAGAAAAGAATAGCTCAGTTGGCATTCATTTGGGTCTTTGGGAAGGCTGTCATTTTTGGCTCTTGAGGATGGCTCTGCCAGGCTGCCACCTGAAAACCTGGGGACACTTTAAAGGGTCCTGAGCTCTGACATTTAGCTCTTGAGCTCTTAGGACAACAAATAGACTATTTAGGTCCTCAGCAACTTTGCAGCCATTTTCATGTAATTCCCCCACTTTCAGGTGGCCACTTTCAGCAAATGTGTTGAGAGGAAAAAGTACAGTTGAGTATTTGACTTGCAGCTCTGTGCAGCCCTTCTCTTAAAAACTAGATTCAAGTTTTTCATGTATTGGTAGATGTTTGAAAATGTCTTTTTAAATTTTGTGTGTGTGTGTGTGTGTGTGTGTGTGTGTGTGCGTGCGTGCGTGTGCATGCGTGCAAAGGCAGGTGAATGTGTGTGCACTATAGCACTTGTGTGGAGATCAGAGGACAACTTTCATCTTGTTGAAGTAGGGTCTCTCTCTTGTTTCTTATGCTTTATACTACAGGCGAGCTAACCTGTAAGCTTCCAGGTGATTCTCCTGCCTCCATCTCTCCGTAGGAGTGCTGGGATCACAGATGTGTGACACTTCATGTGGTTCTTTATGTGGGTTCTGGGAACCAAACTCAGAGTGACAAGCTTGTGTGGTTAGTTTTTTCCCCCCCACTGAGTCATAGTCCAGGCCCTGAAAATGTCTTTTAGAATAATAACAGCGCTCTGTTTCTTTCAAGGATGTGCTTGCCAGGCATGGTGCCACACACCTTTAATCCCAGTACTCATGAGGCAGAGGCAGGTGGATCTCTGAGTTTGAGGTCATTCTGGTATACATAGAGAGTCCCAGGAAAACAGAGTTACACATAGAAACCCTGTCTTAACCTCTACCTCCCAGAGAAGATGTTTTTGAGAGACTTGAGGCTTAATATTTTATATAAACCATAGCTTGGAGCAGGACCTACTCAGCTTTTGAATTTAGGCTTATATATTTTTATTTTAGGCCCTGGCCATTCTGGAACTCACTCTGTAGATCAGGCTGGCCTTGAATTTACAGATATTTTTCTGCTTCTGCCTCCAGAGTGCTAGAACTGCCAGGCAGCGGTAGTGCACGCCTTTAATCCCAGCACTTGAGAGGCAGAGGCAGGTGGACCTCTGTGAGTTCAGGCCAGCCTGGTCTACAAGAGCTAGTCCTGCTGAGGGAAAATGGTCTTGTATTCTGTAAAGATTTGCCACTTGTACTGGTTTAATAAAATGCTGATTGACCAGTAGCCAGGCAGGAAGTATAGGCGGGGCAACCAGAACAGGAGAATTCTGGGAAGAGGAAAGGCTCAGTCTGTAGTCATCTCCCAGACACAGGAAGCAAGATGAGAATGCCTCACTGATAAAAGATACCAAGCCACGTGGCTATCACAGACAAGGATTATGGGTTAATTAAGATGTAAGAATTTTTAAGAATCCTGAGCTAATAGGCCAACCAGATTATAAATAATGGGGATCTCTGTGTGTTTCTTTGGGACTGACTGGCTGTAGGACTGGGTAGGACAGAAACTTCTGTCAACATAGCTCCAGGACAGGCTCCAAAGCTACAGAAAAACCCTGTCTTGAAAAACCAAGCAACCAAACCAAACCAAACAAAACAAAAAACAGAGTGCTGGAACTAAGAGCATGTGTCATCACACTCAGCTAGTATATTATTATTTCTAGAATTTCATCTTAGACCTTTTTCAAATATTCTTGGTCACTTTTACGGATGAAGACATAATTTCTATTTTATTTTTGTTAAATGTATGTCATTTAGATATACTTACACAATGAAAGGGTTTTCATGGTTGTGGGTGCCTATGAACTCAGTATCAAAATATTATATAGAATATTGCCATAACTTCAGAAATTTCTGTTGTTACCCTTGTGGTTAATGTACCCTTTGTCCCTTAGACATTCTTATTTTTATTGTCTTGATAGTAGTTTTCTCTTTTGGAGCTTTGTATAGATAGTATCAAACAGTATTAGTGCTCATCTTGGTTTTAAGATTGTTATTCATTCCTTTCTAATTTTGGGTTTCACTGAATGAGCCCATCTCCTTTGTGGGTACTGCTGTTCCGAGGTTCTGGCTATTACATATACAGCTGCTGCTATTCTTAGCCCAGGCTTTCTGTGGTCACTACTTGTTCATTTTTACTTTGTTTTTATTCTGTATCTATCGTTTTAACATCTGCACCATTTGGGATCCAGTCTTTGCTTCTTTGTTTGACTCCTCCTGGTGGTTTGTTTTCTTGTGTTTGGTCATTTTTGATCTGATCATGTTTTGCTCGCTGTGGGAATACTGAGGGGCCTACATGGTTTCCCCTTTGTGTCTTTGGTGTCATCCAGTGTGATTCTGAGTGAGAAGCACTTGAGGTTAATTTTTCCTGAGTGGAGAATCTTTTCAGACTCCTCCTGTGAGTGGAAAGGTTTGTGCTGATGCATTTTCAGGAAACTTGTATTTTTAAAAAGTTATTTTTTCCCCCATCATATTTATTGAGCTCTACATTTTTCTCTGCTCCCCTCCCTGCCACTCCCCTCCCCCCTTCAACCCTCCCCCAAGGTCCCCATGCTCCCAATTTATTCAGGAGATCTTGACTTTTTATACTTTCTACTTCCCACGTAGATTAGATCTATGTAAGTCTCTCTTAGTGTCCTCATTGTTGTCTAGATTCTCTGGGATTGTGGTTTGTAAGCTGGTTTTCTTTGCCTTATGTTTAAAAACTACCTATGAGTGAGTACATGTGATAATTGTCTTTCTGTGTCTGGGTTACTTCACTCAAAATAATGTTTTCTAGTTCCATCCATTTTCCTGCAAAATTCAGTCTGTCGTTATTGTTTTCTGCTGTGTAGTACTCCATTGTGTAAATGTACCACATTTTTTTTTTATCCATTCTTCGATCAAGGGGCATTTAGGTTGTTTCCAGTTTCTGGCTATGACAAATAAAGCTGCTATGAACATAGTTGAGCACATGTCCTTGTGGCACGATTGAGCATCTTCTGGATATATACCCAAAAGTGGTATTATTGGGTCTTGAGGAAGGTTGTTTCCTAATTTTCTGAGAAATCGTCACACTGACATCCAAAGGGGTTGTACCAGCTTGCATTCCCACCAGCAATGCAGAAGTGTTCCCTTTTCTTCACAACCTCTCCAGCATAAGTTGTCATCAGTGTTTTTGATCTTGGCCATTCTTATAGGTGTAAGATGAAATATCAGAGTTGTTTTGATTTGCATTTCTCTGATGACTAAGGATGTTGAACATTTCCTTAAGTGTCTTTCAGCCATTTTAGATTCCTCTGTTGAGAGTTCTCTGTTTAGGTCTGTGCTCCATTTTTTATTGGATTATGTGATCTTTTGGTGTCCAATTTCTTGAGTTCCTTGTATATTTTGGAGATCAGACCTCTGTCTGATGTGGGGTTAGTGAAGATCTTTTCCCATTCTGTAGGCTGTCGTTTAAAAAGTTATTTTTAAGATTGGTCTATACTATATTAGATTATAGCGGCATCCTCAAACAAAGTATGTTTTGCTTGCTTCTCTCCACATTTCCATTCCTCTCCCCTTGGATCTTTCCCTCTACCCAGTTTTCTTTCTCCTTTATTGTCGCATGTATCCTTTTGCATACTTGCACAGACACACAGATACAGACACAGACACACACACACACACACACACACACACACACACACACCACTCTCACTCCTGGCTTCCTCATCCCCCACCTTTTGGGTTCCTTTATAGTTTTTAGGCTTTACCCATGCAACCCACTTATATTCTGCATACACGGATTGCAAACCAGTATCTGAATATGAGAGAGAGCACATGGAGTTGTTGCCTTTCTATTTTTAGTTGCCTCCTGTTGTATAAATAATAGTTTCAAGCTCTACCCATTTTCCTACAAATATCAAAATTGGATGGATTGTGAAAAATAATTAAAATGATTCCAAGTTTAGGCCTGAGGTCGGTAACTTTCCAGGTCAGCTCCTGTAGTAATATTTGCCCTTGGGGATGACCCTTTCCTGTCACAGATCCCGGACTTCCACCATTTACTGAGCACCCTTCTAAGCTGGGACAGACCCCTGGGGCCGCTCTCTCAGTTCTCTTAGAGTTCATGGATCCTGTTGGCTTATTAAGTATACAGTAAATAATCAGAAAATTGAGAGTGAGGCATGCCTGTCATTCCAGCATTTGGGAGACTGGCAGGAGTTCAAGGCCAGCCTGGGAAACATGGGGGGGGGGTCCCAAAACAAGGTTTTTTATATCTTTCTCGAACTTGTATATAATGATAGCATGAGGTTCTCCCTCATGGCCTGTAAGTATCTGGCCACACTTTTTGCCAGAATTGCAAGTCTCTTACATACTTTGCCACAGGCGCTCCTCTGCCTTCTGTATAGGATGCATCTGTTTCACGCTTGCCTCTTCCTCTGTCTGGGGAGTGAACATCAAGCCTGCTTACTCAGAATATCTTCTGGTTCTGTGGTGTGTTTTAGCATTTGCTCCTCTCTGGCTCTCTCTGATGGGAAGAGGCAGAGCTGTTTGTACGTATTTTGCCAACTTCTCGTTTTGTGTCAGGTCTTCGCTGGCCCGCTCCCCATTTCCCATGCATTTGAGTGGATGATCTTGAGCTCTGTGTGGTTTTTTTAATTGCCGAGCTAATACATGTCTGACTTCCACAGAACCACAAGCTACCCACGGGCTGGACGTATGCTTGCCTTCCCTACCTCTTCCCTTGACTTGTCTCCTCAGCCAGGTATTAGGTTGTTGGCTATTGCCTAGTTTCACTGAGGATGAACCTTCTCCCCCATTTTCCATTATTTGGGAAGGACAGTTGTGTGGAAATGTGTGTGCTCTCTCATTCCAGGTGCTCTGGTGACGGACAGCACATACCGAACTGCTCAAGGCTAAAGCCTTATGCAGGCATCAGGGGATGTGTCCCTGTCAATTCTAATTCTTTTCTGCAAAGATGTATTTTTGCTGTATGCAGGGCTGCCTTGAACCATGTTTGTTTGCCACCATGGATAGACTAAGTGCTTTCTCAGGCAGGACTTTATTATCCACGCACACACTGTGCCTAGTATGAAGTAAGGACTTAAGAAATGCTTGCTGACTGAATGGCTTTGGGATCTCTTAGAACTCAAGTCAGATTTCATGTCTAGAGCTTCATATGTGTGTACTCCGGATGCTGCACTGCATCCCCAGTGCCTGTCCTGGGTGAGTTCAGCTGTGTGGACTCTGGATGCTGCACTGCATCCCCAGTGCCTGTCCTGGGTGAGTTCAGCTGTGTGGACTCCGGATGCTGCACTGCATCCCCAGGGCCTGTCCTGGGTGAGTTCTAATGGTGTGCTACTACAGAGTGAGCACTTGATTACCTTCTGGGTAATTTCTTCTTTACCTCTCTGCATCCACCCCCCCCTTTTGCTCTTGAAATAGAGTTGTGACAGGTGGCTCCTCCTGCCCAGTAAGGGTTTGTGACGTAATGTAGTGCCATAGGATGGCCACGACCTCTTTTTATAGGTCTCATCATTTGAAAGGAAGGAGTGGTTGGTGCTACCCAGGACTCCAGGGGTTCGCTCATGGTCCGCTAATCCTGCTATTTTAGCTTGGTTTGCCCTCCGAGACTGGGAAATTGGAGAGCAGGCCTGACCGACTGATGTTGGGAACCTGCAGTGATCTCTCTGGCCACCAGGCGTCAGCGTTGTAATGTAGATTATAACCTCCCCGACAGTTTTTACTAAAGTCAGTCCTGCCTGGTTCCCAGCAGTGAGCCTAGTTCTGGATTTCCAGTACCTGTTCAAACAGTTCCTAGTATCAATACTGGACGCTATCACAACTATCCATCTTGGCCTTCGTTTCCAGGTACAAGGTGCTTATGTAATTCTAATTTATTTTAAATTTTGCCTAACCAGTGCATGACCAGAAGTGGCCAAAATGTTCATGCATTCAATTTCAGGACCCAAAGCCAGTGAATTTACAATTGGTCATGGTAAGCCCTCTACCACCTACCACTCAGTCTCCACGTTTTTTAAAAATATTTTTCTTTTGTTTCTAAAAATGTGTTTTAAAACCACTGCTTCAGGGTAGCCTAGTTATTGTAATAGCATGACTAGAGAGAGAGAGAAAAAAATCTCAGACTTCACCGAAGTCTTCTGGATAGACAGGCACTGGGTGCTCAGGCTTAGCTCCATCTTTCTGGGCCTTCCTGGAGGCATTTTCTCTGCTGATTACACTCTTCTCTTTAAAATATTGTCCTCCTAGAAAACATCATTTTGAGTGAGGTAATCCAGACCCAGAAAGACAATTATCACATGTACTCACTCATAAGTGGTTTTGAAACATAAAGCAAAGAAAACCAGCCTACAAACCACAATCCCAGAGAACCTAGACAACAATGAGGACCCTAAGAGAGACATATATAGATCTAATCTATATAGGAAGTAGAAAAAGACAAGATCTCCTGAATAAATTGGGAGCATGGGGACCTTGGGAGAGGGTTGAAGGGGAGGGGAGTGGCAGGGAGGGGAGCAGAGAAAAATGTAGAGCTCAATAAAGATCAATAAAAAAGAAAAAAACCCAAAAAACCCCAATATTGATTCTTGTAAACAATGAACATAGAAAAAAATATTCTCCTCAGCTTTCATTCATTATTTGTGTGTGTGTGTGTGTGTGTGTGTATTGTGCTTGTTAGGTTTTTGGTCCTCCATGGTCTTCACATCATTTCACCACGTCTTGAGGCACTTGCCATGGCTTCTGTTCTTCCACCTTATACAAAATACTTACCTAATTAATGACTAATTCAGAAATCTATGACCGAGGTTCCAGACTTCTGTACATTGTCCTTTCTCCTGAGGATATCGTCTGCCCTGGAGGATATTGCTTTAAAAGCCGCTCAGGTATTTACATGCAAATACATTAAAATTTATTCACTGTAGGTGCATAGCTCCTTCATTGTTCATTGCGTATTGTTGTATAACTACCATCTTAACCGAGATATTTATTGCCTGTAATAGTTAATCTGGTTGTCATTGTGACTGGGCTTCGGTATGCTTAGAAAATGGGCAAAGCAAACTTTGTGTCTGTGAGGGTTTTCCAGAGAAGACTGGCCTGTGGTATCAGCACGCGGAGTGGGGAAGCCCTGCCCATAGTGACGACAGATGGGTGGGATACAGTCACAGCTTGGGTGGGATACAGTCTCAGCCTGGATGGGATGAAGACAAAGAATGGGAAAGCTCACACAGACTTGAGTGTGTACAGTTGGCTGCATGCTTGTCAGTGGATGTCATTGGTGTTGAATCATTGGTCCCTCTGTCTTGAGGCTTCTAGGTTCCTGATCTGAGCAGCTACTGATGATGTCCTGGCTCTTTACCTTGCAGATGGCCACTGTGGCATTGTCCAGATTCTAGCCATAGAAGCAAATTTAACAAGCCTACTTTTTTTTAGAACTAATTTTTTATTTTTTTCCCTTTTTTTATTACTTAAAAAAAATACCAATCCAAATTCTCACTCCTTCCCCTCCTCTCAGTCCCCTCCCTCTCCCTCCACAGACCCTCCGCCCACCCCTCCAATCCTTAGGGAGTGCCATGCACCCCGCCCTATGGAAAGTCCAAGGCCCTCCCTACTACATCTAGGTTGAGCAAGGTTTACATCCAAAGAGAATAGGATGCCATGAAGCTGGTGTATGCAGTAGAGACACATCCCAGTATCACTATCAGTGGCCCCTCAGTCTGCCCCAGCTGTCAACCCCCTTCAGAGGGGCTTGGTTGTTCCCATGCTCGTTCACTCCCAGTCCAGTTGGAGTTGGTGAGCTCCCATTAGCTCAAGCAAACTGTCTCAGTGGATGACCTCTTCATGGTCTTGAATTCCTTGCTCATACTCTCACTCCCTCCACTCTTCAACTGGATATTGGGAGCTCAGTTCAGTGCTCTGATGTGGGTCATTGCCTCTGTTCCCATCTGTTGTTGGATGAAGGTTCTTTGGTGATATTTAAGATAATCATCAGTCTGACTACAGGCTAAGGTCAGTTCAGACACCCTCTCCTCTATTGCTTAGGGTCTCAGCTGGGGTCAACCCTGTGGGTTCTTGGGCATTTTTCTAGAATTTTCTTGTTAACTCCATAATGGCTCCCTCAATCAAGATATCTCTTTCCTTGTTCTCATATCTGTCCTTCCTCCATCTTGACCATCCCATTCCCTCAAGTTCTCCTCCACTCCCCTTCTCCCCCTCTACCCCCAGCCCCCTGCTCCCAAATTTTTGTCTGATTCCAATTTCCAGGTGGGTCTATATATGTTTTTCTTTGGGTTCACCTTATTACTTAGTTTCTTTAGGATCCTGAACTATAGGCTTGTTGCTCTTTGTTTATGACTAGTATCCACTTATGAGTGAGTACATACCATATTCGTTTTTTTGGCTCTGGGTTACCTCACTCAGGATAATGTTTTCTAATTCTGTCCATTTGCATGCAAAATTCAAGATGTCATTATTTTTTACCACTGAGTAGTACTCTAATGTGTAGATGTGCCACACTTTCTTTATCCATTCTTCAGTTGAGGGGCATCTAGGTTGTTTCCAGGTCCTGGCTATTACAAATAATGCTGCTATGAATATACTTGGACAAATGCTCTTGTAGTATGATTGGGCATCTTTTGAATATATTTCCAAGAGTGGAATTGCTGGATCCTGAGGTAGGTTGATTCCCAGTTTTCTGAGAAACCGCCACACTGATTTCCAAAGTGCTTGCACAAGTTTGCATTCCCACCAGCAATGGATGAGTGTTCCCCCATGCTCTACAACCTCTCCAGCATAAGCTATTATTAGTGTTTTTGATTTTAGCCATTCTGACAGGTGTAAGATGATATCTCAAGGTTGTTTTGATTTGCATTTCCCTGATAGCTAAGGATGAAGAACACGTCCTTAAGTACCTTTTGGCCATTTGAAATTCTTCTGATGAGAATTCTCTGTTTAGTTCAGTACACCACTTTTTAATTGGGTTATTTGGAATTTTAATGTCTAATTTCTTGAGTTCTTTATATATTTTGGAGATCAGTCCTTTGTCTGATGTGGGGTTGGTGAAGATTTTTTCCCATTCAGTAGGCTGCCTTTTTGTCTTATTGACTGTGTCCTTTGCTTTACAGAAGCTTCTCGGTTTCAGGAGGTCCCATTTATTTATTTATTTATTAAACATTTATTTATTTATTTATTTATTTATTTATTTATTTATTATGTATACAATATTCTGTCTGTGTGTATGTCTACAGCCCAGAAGAGGGCACTAGGCCTCATTACAGATGGTTGTGAGCCACCATGTGGTTGCCGGGAATTGAACTCAGGACCTTTGGAAGAGCAGGCAGTGCTCTTAACCGCTGAGCCATCTCTCCAGCCCTATTTATTAATGCTCTTATTGTCTTGCTACTGGGGTTATATTTAGGAAGTGGTCTCCTGTGCCCATGCATTGAAGGTTTCTTCCCACTTTCTCCTCTATCAGGTTCAGTGTGGTCTTATTTATATTGCGGTCTTTAATCCATTTGGATTTGAGTTTTGTGCATGGTGACAGATATGGATCTATTTTTATTCTTCTACAGGTTGACATCCAGTTATGCCAGCACCATTTGTTGAAAATGCTTTCTTCTTTCCATTGTATCTTTTTTGCTTCTTTGTCAAAAATCAGGTGTTCATAGGTGTGTGAATTAATATCCGGGTTTTCAATTTGATTCCATTGGTCAACATCTCTGTTTTTATGCCAATACCAAGCTGTTTTCATTACTGTAGCTCTGTAATAGAGCTTGATGTCAGGGATGGTAATGCCTCCCGAAGTTCCTTTATTGTACAGGATTGTTTTGGCTATCCTGGGTTTCTTGTTTTTCCATATGAAATTGAGTATCATTCTTTCAAGGTTTGTGAAGAATTGTGTTGGGATTTTGATGGGGATTGCACTGAATCTCTAGATTGCCTTTGGTAAGATTGCCATTTTTACTA
This sequence comes from Ondatra zibethicus, assembly GCA_004026605.1. Taxonomy (NCBI): domain Eukaryota; kingdom Metazoa; phylum Chordata; class Mammalia; order Rodentia; family Cricetidae; genus Ondatra; species Ondatra zibethicus. Next base: position 35,006 of record PVIU01011703.1, on the reverse strand, counting down.
TGTTGATCCTTCCTATGCAAGAGCATGGGAGATCTTTCCATCAAACCTACTCTTATAATTGCATACATTGGTATATTTGTTTCATGATCTGACATAGACAGCAGAGAATAGAACATTCTGTTGGTTCCTTTCCTCTGGAGAGCCCAGGCAAATGTATCAGCCTTGGAACAATTCTTTCTGGTTGTGTTCTCTCATTTTTAACATTTTCCCTTGCTCCTTTGCCTGGTCCTCAGCCTCATGGATCTGATGTCGGTCACTATGTTGTTTTGCCTTTTCTGTAATTTCCTGAAATGGACTTATGTTATCATCAATCTTATAATCTCTGGTGCTTGATGTCCTTCCCTTGGCCCAATTAGCACCTTTGACACCTTCCCAAAACCTTATGTTTAGTTCCAGGCTGCTCGAATGCTGGCGATGCTGTCTCCATTTATTCTGATGTTCAAACCAGCAAGCTGATGCAGTCCTGCTGAGGCCAGCCCCCTCTTCTGTTCTGCCCTCCCCATGAGTGGTGGTCAGAAGCCCCTCCAGCTTCCTCCTCTTCCACATCTGCCCTCCTCGTCAAGCTCAAGGTCACATTCTTCCATGTCTGCCCTTCTTTTACTTCCCAAGGTCACATTTCACAGAGGCTCTCTTTCCTTCTTCCTAATCCTAGCTGGTGTCCAGGAAGAAGTCTTCAGCCTTCTTCCCATCGCTGCCAGTGTGCCCTAAACTGTAATCCTTTAACTCCACTACCCAGTGTTTTCCCACACGCTTCTTGATTAGCAAATGGTGTTTCATGATTACATTTATTTCTCCCTAAATCTTTCTATCTTATTTTCTAGACTTTTCTCAATGCACTTAACACTTAACTATTGCTTGTGACCCTTTCTCAAGGACTGAACTCACTGTCCCTGTTTTATATATGCCGTTTTCTCTACCTGGGATATCTGTCCTCTTTCATCATCTAGCTGATTCTACTCTCTAAGGGCCACCTCTGGTGGCTTCTGCTCTGCAATTCCCTGCTTGTTCATAACTCCGGGCTGGGTTAGGTGCTCTCTGGAAATGGCATTCATCATCTTCCACATCTGGTCCTGTCAGTCCATTTGAAGACACCAATCTGTCCTTTCTACCAGACTTTTAAATTCCTTGAGGAGTTTTCATTTTGTTTGAATTTATCTACTTGATCCTGGGATAGGGTCAGACACGTAGGAAATCTGACATTGTTAATCTTAACTGTCTACTTGATTGGGCTGAAACACCTGGGGGATTAGAGAAGATCATCTCTGGGTGTTTTCAGATACAATTAGATTATAAGGGCTCAGACCTAATAATTGGTTTAGTTCATTGACTGGTTTAAAGTTTGAATGAACTCTTAGAGGGGTGGTAGAACCAGGATGGAGGAAGTAGGTTCCCGCGGGCATGCTGTTTGGGACTTTATCTTGCCCTGACCCCTTTCTATATGCTCTTTGTTCCAGTTTTCCACCCATCATAAGATAAGGAATCTCCTTTGTCATCTGCACCTGTTGCTATGATATTATGCCATAGTGTGTGGACCCCTTTCCTTCCTTGGTATGTTGTCATGGTGACACAGAATCTAATACAAGCTGTCGATGGATGTTCCAAGTTGATGGAGGGTGGAAGGAGGTTGAAATGAAGGTCGGGAAGACCTGGATGGAAAACAGATGCTCCATTTGGTCTTGGTTATAGGGAAACTAGAGGCAGAGTGAGGATGGGAGCCATGGGAGAGCCTGTGAAGAGAATGTAGTGCACACAGGAATGCAAGTTCCAATCTCTACACTGAGCTTCAACTCCAGCACTGAAACTATTGGGCTGAGGTGCCTAGAGAAAGGCGTGTGCATGTGAGGTGTGTGTATGTGTGTGTCTATAGTACGGAAGTGTGTGTGTGTGTGTGTGTGTGTGTGTGTGTGTGTGTGTGTGTGTGTGTGTGTAGGCCAGCAAACATCCTTAGATGTTCTTCCTCGGGGCCATCACTTATTTATTTATTTACTTATTTATTTTTATTTATGAGACAGGGTTACTCCATGATTTGGGACCCTTCTTGTAAACTAGACTGGCTGGTCGGTAAAGCCCTAGAGAGCAGCCTGTATCTGTTTCCCTTGTGCTGAGATTACAAACCCTTACCGTCATGTCTAGCTTTAGCTTGGTTTGTTTTTAACCAGAATAAATAAATGAACCAAAGGAATTGTTGGCTGAGAGCAAGCTAAGCGGGAAAGAGAGCCTAGAAGATGGGAAACCACAGCGATGAGAGCAGCGCAGGCTCCTAGGTTTCTGCAGAGGAGGCTCAGGCTCCGCAGCTCCAGCAGGGCTCACATCACACGGCCGATGGACCACAACTGTCACTTCTCACTGTGACAGTGCCCTGTAGCTGGCACAGGAATTTCCCAGGATCATCCTACCCTCCCTGAGACCCAACCAGAGGAGGAGGTGGATCTGGTGAACCCCATTCAACCAGTGTGCAGGAGGCTGTGAGGAGAGGTGGCGCTTGTGCCCTAGGACTGGAGTCTTCCCTTTTTCAGTGCCTGTCTCTAAAGTGAGTCCCCCACGCCAGGTGTGTGTGGAGATGGCATGCATGAGGAGGCCTGTGGCTATTCACAGATTCTACAATGAGACCGGAGAGACCTCAGAAAGAACATCCAGAGGCGGAAGCTACTGTCGGATGGAGAGCAATCTCCGAGTCAATGAAATGTTAGAACAGTTTAGTATTAGATTAACAGGAGAACTGCGAGTTCCCCAATGTCTTAATGTCTTCCAGTTGTACAACTGGGGCAGCTGGCCAAGGAAACTTTTGATTAACTGGAGCTTTCTGGGGAAGGCATTTCCTGTGTCAGGCTTCTTGCTTGTTTTGCTTATGTTTTTCTATGAATGAGAAAACAAATGATTCTGAAGAGAGATGATCACAAAAGGAAAGCCCCCCCCCACTACTCTTTAATAGATGTTCTTGGGTCAAATGATGCTGAGTCTTAACGCCATTAATCTTTTCCCTGAGTGGGGGATCTGCACGTTCCTTCGTGTAACCTAGAGGTTGGGGAACGGGCTGCCTGGCTTTAGATGCTGATGCTCCAATTCCTGACTGTAGGACTCAAGCAACTTGCTTAACAGTCATGTGCCCTACCTCTGCTCACCCTCACAGGCTCCCTTGGTATATAAGTACATAAACAACAGAAAGCACATAGTGTACTGTTGATAATAGTAATGTGCAGTAGTCATGCTTTATATTTATATACATGCTGGGTTCAGTTTTTAAAAAAACTTTTATGTTTCATTCTTTTAACAATACTATGACACAGGCAGAGTGGGGATTACTGCTGCTATTGTTTCTCAAGGTTTGTTTATTTTTATTTTATATGTATGAGTGTTTGGCCTATTTAAATCTATGTACTACATATTTGCAGTGACCCCAGAGGCCAGAAGAGGGTGTTGGATCCTCTGGAACTGGAGTTACAGATTGCCATGTGGGGTGCTGGGAAGTGAACCCAGGTTCTTTGCAAGAGCAGCCAGTGCTCTTAACCCGTGAGCCATCTTTCCGGGTTCACTGTTTTTGGTTTGTTTGTTTTTGATAAATGAGAAAGTGCAAACCTGAGAGTTCTGACGACTTAAGTGATCCAGGTCACAAACGATTGAAATTTAACGCCAGCTACCTGTTTAAGCTGATTTTTACCAGCCATTTACACCGGCAGTAGAGTTAGGAGTTATGGTTGGGGGGGATCGAAAGGGCAGGTGTCCTGGGCGGGGCTCTTAGCCATTTCCTTCTGGACTTCCTGCTCTCAAAATGGTGACCCCTGGGTTCTCAGCATTAAGGGGGAATGGAGCAGAGCTGGGCTCCATGAATTAGTGTTGCATGACAAGCCATACTTGTTGATTTTGGAAATGAAGTCTTTCTTCTATTGATTTTTCTTGAGAATATTTTATATAGGCTTTGTTTTTAATGTTTTAGCTGATTAGAGAGGGAGTCAATTTTCATGCTCCAATAAATATTTGCTGGATACCTATGGTGTGCCAGGAAATGTGCAAAGTGATTTTCCATACTTTTTATCTTTTAATCCTTATCACAATCCAAAGCATTGTTGGACATTGTTTCTATTTTACAGAAATGAAAATGGAAGCTCAGAAATATTGAGCAGTACACCCAAATCTCTCAAGGACTGTTTAAGGAATTTTAGCCAATATCTCTCTTGGATAATAATACATGGCTTAAATCACATATTAGTAAACTGGTACAGTAATATAGAGAAAATATATCAGGAACAAGGTGGATTTTTGTAGGAAATCAAGGAGTACTTACCATCAAAAAATTGGCCAGTGGCGAGCTGGTTGGTGGTGGCTCACGCCTTTAATCCCAGCACTCGGGAGGCAGAGGCGGGCAGATCTCTGTGAGTTCGAGACCAGCCTGGTCTACAAGAGTTAGTTCTAGGACAGGCTCCAAAGCTACAGAGAAACCCTGTCTAAAAAACAACAACAACAAACAAACAAACAAAAATAAGCCAATGGCAATTTACCAAATGAACGATGGAGAAAAACCATAATCTGTTTGGTAGATGATGTAAAACATTTGATAAAACTCAATGTTCATTAAGTGATTTCAAAACTTTCTTGGCTAAACAGCAATAAAAGGAAATGTTCTTATCCTAATGATAGGAATTTATTAAAAGAGTGGTAACGGTGGTGGAATTGTGTGTGCTCTCTTGATAAGGTCAGAGGAGACGGTGACACTCTCCCAGTGACATGCATCTGACATTGTATCTGAACTTCTAGCCAGGGAATTAGCTCAGGAAGAAATTAGGGTAAAATGAGTCAAAAGGAAGAAATAACACTCATTCTTGGCCGGAGGTGTGTTTATATGTGTAGGAAGTGCAGGGGCTGCACAGCTGTAGAATCTGTCTGTCTGTCTGTCTGTTTGTTTGAACTCAGACTCACAGAGATCTGCCTAATTCTGCCTCCTGAGTGCTGGGATTAAAGGAGTGTGCTTCTATTGCCGGGGCAGCTGTAGGGTCTTAATGATCAGATTAACATGGCAAGGTCACTGGATCTGTGGTCAGTTGTCAATATCCACAATCAGAAGGTGAAATTTTAAAACTATGCCATTTATAATAATGATTTTAAACATTAACCATTAACAGTATGTTCAAAGGAAGTCATGTAAAACCTCTGCCTTAGGTTTCTGTTTTATCCAGTGTGTTCTGATCAGTACGGTGTGCGCTTGAGAGGGGTCAGTGTAGTTCTTTTGTACTGTTGACAAACCTTCCAGTCTTTTACAAAATAGGGAGCGGAGTCACATGGGCATTTGAAGGTGGTGTGATTAACTTATTTTGGCCCTCCCAGTTTCTAGCTCAGTGTCCTCCTGCCAGCCACTAGGGTAATCTCATTCCTCTATATTCAGAGCTCTTCTGTGATTTAGGGGGCCATTTAGTTTGCTTCTTGGTGGCAACCTTTTTCTCCTGCTTAGTTTTCATCTTCCTCCCCATTACTGTCAGTTGTCACTTCCATCTTCCAAGGTCTTCCTGATGGATGTCCTTTGTTTGCTGTCATCTCCTCTTTCTTCTTAAGCATCCATATTTTGAAAAACAATGCCTTACTGTCACTTTTCTATGGTTGCAGAAAGAAGGAAAGAAACGAATGCATGCATTTACTCTAGCACTCCTAACCATGAGTGTAGTCTATGCAGAATTATGAAGAGCAAAGCAGCAAGGCAGGTTCATCGTGAGAGAGTTCCACAAGCTGCCTAGCCCTGCTCTACAGCCTGCCTCTTTCCCAGAGTTCTGTTAAGAGATTCCGTTTTCAGGCATTTGAGTTTGCTGCTACTGGCCCGGTGGTCCCTGGGGCTCACCCCAGCCTTGAAAGCCTTTGTTCAAGCTGTTTCCTCAAAGCATCCACGCCCGAAAGATTTGGGTTTGACTGACAAGAAGACTGCAATCCTAAACCTCCAGCCCCCATTTCATTCATAAGATTGCCTTTGGGGGCTTGAATGAACAGAGACCAGTTTGAATAGTGCCATTAATTAAAGCATGTTCTAATTGATTGGATAATTCCCTAGATAGCTTAAGTTTAAGGAGAGAGAAATAAGAGAAACAAAAATAGATGCAGAAGTTTTGCTAGAAGTGCTTCTTTCATCTGAGACTTGACCAAATTCTCAGGCACCTAACAGAAAAGGTTGTCCTAACTTGTGGACAAATGGATGGAAGCCTTACCCCTTCCATCCCCTTATGCCCCCAGGACCCCTAACTGTGATACTCTGGAGTAAGTACAATGACCAACAGTGGGAAGCCCATGCTCACATTATGCCCCCCTCCTTGTTGTTGGATCTGAGTTGTATGAAAATGTGCACCTGTGGAATGATCATGATGAAGCAGTAGGAAAATGCCCTTGATCCTAGAAAGTACCTGTGTCCTCTGCCTTGCTCTCAACTCCGCCCCTCTGCCAGAAGGCATCAGTCTCTTGGCTTCATGGTGATCTGCTTCTTTCTAATCTTCACATCTATGAAGGTATAGATTTGCTTTGTGATCAAATACTCATCTTTAATCTGAGTCTTTCCCCCACCTGCCCCTAAACTCCTTGAAGGACCCACCTCTGTAGCGTGAGCCTTAGTAATTTTCTTGTTGAATATTTATTAAGTATCTCCCAGAGACCCTGCCAGAAATATAAAACATATAAATACATATCTGTTTTCAATTTGAAATAGACTCATGGCCACTGTCAGATGTATTCATTGATTTCTTTCAGCCACTATAAAAAGAAAATTTTTTATATTTTTGGTTTTTTTGTATGCTGCTGCTGCTGTGGTTGTTGTTGTTGGTGTGTGTAGTTGTTATATGTGTGTGGTAAATGTCTGAGTGTATAGGTACATACTCCTGGAGAGGCCAGAACAGAATGTGAAGTGCCTTCCTTTGTTGTTGCTTGCCTCTTTATTGTCCTAAAACAAAGTCTCTCACTCAACTGGGAAGGTGCTGTTTTGACTTGTCTGGGTGGCCAGTAAGTTCTTAGGATCTTCCTCTCTGCAACCTCCCAAGCACGCCCGCTCCCAGTGTTGGGATTACGGGCACACGCAGCCATGCCTGGCTTTTTAGACACGTTCTGGCAACTCGAGCTCAGGTCCTCATGCTTGTGTGGCGGTTAAGTTAGCAGAATTCTTAAGCAAGCAAGGTGTAGTGACACTAGTACTGTAATCCTAGTACTGGGGAGGCAGAGCTAAGATGATCAAGAATTTAGAACTATTCTTTGCTACATAGTAAGTCTGAGGTTAGCCTGGGCTAAATGAGAGCCTATATCAAAAATATTCCTTCGATTTTTAATTAAAAGCCCACAAAGGGATGTCTTTTGAATTTTCATGGTTGTACCTTCATCCCTAACATTCAGGGTAACCCTTCTGTGTCGTATCATGGGTGGTAGGCAACTAAACACCTCCTTACACGCTATCTTGTTAGCCATTAGAATTTGTAGGTATTGGTTATATTCATGCTAGCAACTGGAATTAGTGCTATCTTCAGAAATAAACTTGCCGTTGAATATTTCTCAAATTTGAAAGTTCCTAGACTCAAGAGAACACGCCTACAGTTGGAACCCTGTTTTACAGCTTGAGAAACCATTCACTGAGGTTAGCATTTGTGTCCCAGTGTAGTCAACACCCAATTAGAGCACTGATACTGAACTGCCTTGGTGGTGTTTAGTTACCAGTGGTCATCCATCAGATGCAGAGGCTAGTCTTGAAACACTATCATAGAAATTAAAATAGAAAATCTTATAAAAACTTCGAATTTCTAAGGGTACATTTATAGACCTACTTGAGAAACATTGAAATGTTGGTATTGGTTAAAGGAAAGACATGAACTCTCATGTTGAGTAAATTATAAGCTCATCACCCATCTGGTTTTGAGTGCATGGTGAGTCTTTGATCTGAACTAGCTCAGCCTCCAGTCAAGTCCTGTACCACCTGCTGATCCCACAGGAAACTGCTTGGAGGACCGGGCAGGGGGTGTCTCAGGGTTGCAGATTGCTTTGGATACCCTGTGTGCCCTCAGCAGCATAGTACATCAGGAGACCTGCATTTGGGTCTTGAGAAAGCTTGTAGTAAGTTTTATTGGCAAACTGGAAGGCAATCTGTTTTTCCAGTGTGGCTTCCTGGTAGGTAGAGTGTTCCCATTTTATCCTGCTAGTCCTTTAGCTACCAGCCTCCAAAGTATAGGCAGCTCACTCTGACACTCTGAACCATGTCTGTTTCAACACATGAAGCTGAGTTCATGAGCTCGTGACTTCTAACAGCACCTAGCTCAGAGAGCCATAGAATTCCAGGAGAACAGAAAAGAACCCATGTTTCTCAATGACATAGCTTCAAGAGCCTGCCTTCACCACCTCTAACCCTTTTCCCACACAACCTCCTAGTTGCCTCATGCCAGAATCTGAACAAGGGCTCGGAAGCGCTTATGCAGGGATGCATCGGAAGAATCTCCTTCTGAGACATGGAATGAGAAGCAATGTGGTGGTGGGGTGGAAGGGACAGGAAGGAAAGCAAAAGTGTCACTTCTGATCTTCAGCTTTAGTTGGGTCCCATGGGATGCCCTGGGGAAGAAACTGTCTCACAGATAGCTCTACCTTGAAGCAAGGGGGCTAGTACTTTCTTTTTTTGTATCACCCAGAGTAATGGAGCTTGGGCAAAAGCAATTCTTGAAAGGACAGGTGGCTGTTTTAGTAGCCAGTACTCTACCCACTGGGAGATGGGTACCCACTCCGGAAGTGAGGCCGTTGGCTGGACACCAGATGTGCATATTGATTACACTAGGAAACCTGAAGTGCAATTGACACTGGCAGCTGGTAAATGACTGGCCTAGCAGCACATGGCTAGGGCACTGGGATATAGCCTGCATCCCTTCAAGGTTAGCCAACTTGTGTGGTGTTTGGGGATTTTCCCAAGGCCAAAAATATGTAGCTTATAGTTTAAGCGCTTTGTGCAAGACTAGCTTTCCCTCCCTCCTCCTCCCTCCCTCCCTCCCTTGCTTCCTTCTTGATGTAAAGTAACCAAAACCAAACCAAACCAAAACAAAAAAGAGGCACAAAACCTAAATGTTTTTCATGATTCAGGAAGCCATGGTGGGGCGATGCCTTCAAGCCCAGAGAAGGACAGATGAGAAGAGGGCCTTGGAGAGAGACTCCATAGAATACAGACTCCTGAGAACAATAGACTGCAATATTAAAAACCTTCTCTGCTTTGTAGATAGGTCTCGTAATGGGGCCTCTAGAACATGACATCCTTAGAGTGAAGTAGGAAGTAGGTAGCAAGGACCCATATATTCTCCTAGACTGTGGACCAACCTCACTGATTTGGTGTCCTGTACTGTGGACCAATGTCACTGAAGCCTAGCATCCACTAAGAGCAATAGGACTTCTGATGCGCTCTCACCTAGATCAGCATAGGCTCAGGACTTGGGGAGGCAGTCTGGGTCCTCAGTTGAACAGGATTGGGTGAGGAAAGGCTTATAAGAACTATGCTTGGGGGCTGGAGAGATGGCTCAGTGGTTAATAGCACTGGCTGCTCTTCCAGAGGTCCTGAGTTCAATTCCCAGCAACCAGATGGTAGCTCACAACCATCTGTAATGAGATCCGGCGCCCTCTTCTAGTGTGTGGGCATACATGGAGGCAGAATGTTGTATTCATAATAAATAAATAAATCTTAAAAAAAAAGAACTATGCTTAGATTTAAGTTCCAGGAACAGGTAGCACTCCTAATTTCAGAAGTTAGAATGAATTGCAGGTCTTGAGGAAACTCTCTTATTTTGTTGCAAACTCCTTGTTGCATTGTTCTGGCAGAATTAAGCTTGTCCCCGAAGCTGCTGGGTGGTTTGATGGTCTTGACAGTAATTGCGGATGTGGTTTGGAATCTGGTGTCAAGGAGAAGCACCGTCACTGCCATCTGCATCCCCGTGTGTTCTATTGACTAGTAAATATGGCGCAGAAAATTTCAAGCATAATGATTACTCAGCCAACTAGATCAAATCCTATTTCCAAAAGCTGTTTTCTCACAGAGCTAATGCGTTTGTTCCTGACTTACTCTGATCAGTGGGGCATCTAGTTGTAAGGAACAGATTGGAAATTATTTTATTGATTTTTTTTCTTTTTATTTACTAAAGGTGAGAGAAAATTTCTCTCTTCTGAGTGTTGTTCAGCCCTGAGTCACGTTAAGGACACTGGAAGGTGTCGGGAGAGTGGATCACAGCCTGATGTCAATGCTTTGTCACTGAAACAGCTTGAGACACTGCCCATGTGGAGCAGGGAAGTGATTTCCTCTTCTGCCTTGGGAAAGTCAACTTTCCTTTTCAGTCCCAGCTACCGTGGTCATTGGGAGGTTGCTGGCTACAGCACACAGGGTCTCAGTAGCATAATTCATGGGTGTCAGAAGCCTCAAGTCTCACCAGGACCCCGGAGATCATAACACGGGGCCGCAAAGCCTCTTCTGGTGCAAGTCTTTAGGGAAATATAGGTCGGAACTTTTCCTTTCTTCCCTGTCTGCCCATCTGCAGCTGGAGAACGAAAACATCTGACTTGGGATGTGCCCACTAGAAAACTTTCCTGCCCACACAGAACAGAACGGCGGGATGGCAATAGGAAATTATTCCTCCACCTCAATTTATTCCTTCTTCACAGACTCTCTCTAGTCTACCCTCAAATTAAGAGTGTGACTATCGTGATTAGGATGTCTTCCCATGGTCCTCTCTGTTTTTAATCCCCTAAATGATTTCTAAGGTTATGCAAAGTAAGGACTTTTATGCACGTTATTAGAAAACATTAATTACGTACCGTGACAGGCTACTAAGAAGCTTTACCTGCATTGCTTCATTTAATCCTCAAAAGAACTCTATGAATTAGCTAATCATGACTAATTCTAATTTATACACCCCAGAGATGTTGGACTTGGAATTCAAAGAGAGACATGTAACCTAGTCCATGCCCTTCACTATGAAGTTGGGCCATCTTCCAGCTCACTGAGGGTGAAGCCGTAACTCGCTAGTAAATTTGTTGTGTTTGTGTGTGGGGTCATTCATGGTCTGTTGACCTTTGCCCCAGTCCAAGCATAAGATTTTCCTCCAAGATGAAGTCTTTTTATGGAGTCACCATGGTGATCAGAATAGACCCTCAGAGCCAGGCACCTGAACAAGGATACTTAAAAGTCCACTCTCAACTGTTTATCCTATCCTGACTGACACCCCACATTCACTGAGAACAGGGGAAGAAGATGACTCTTAAGTGGAAGAGGGAGATACATATTTGCCAATCCATCATCATAGGAGGGAGATAGTTTACTTCCTGATTAGACATATTTCTCCCTCCCTCCCTCGTATAGCTCAAAGTATAGGAATAGATATTTAGTTGTAAGTGATTAGGCTTCAGAATTCTAGCAGTACCAGAGACCCCAGAACCAGTGCTGAAAGAGGCATATCCCTGCCAATTTCCCGAGCCTCACGACCAGGAACACCACAAAGGCAGTTTCTAGAGATACACAAACGCTAAGGAGGTCCATATGTAGTCAATTAAGTGGACTCAGTATCCCATTAACTCCTGTGAGTATGAGGCAGCCTGTTAAATTGGTAAGCATCATCCACGCTTCACATATAAATAGAAGTACAGAGGTAATAGAACTGGTGTTCTCAACCCTGGGGACAATTTAAATCACTTGGAAAGCACAGCAGTGCCCAGGTCCTACCCAGGCCAATTAAATCAGCATCTTTGGCACCGGGTCCAAGTGCAAGTATGTTTTCATAGCTCTGCAGTCAAGGCTGAAAATCACTGAATGAAAGGTCAATGTACTATGAAAATGTTTGCTCGGGTAAACCACGACACAAGGCAAGCCTAATCATTAGTGCACAGTGAAGTGGACTAGGCCAGAATAGCTGGAGATGCCTGCGATGGTCACGTTATGGAAGGAACTAAGGGAAATGTAGAGATTGAGGGATGAAACATTGAGCAGATGGCACTACAGCTGTTTCTAACTCTGCTGGAATGACGGGATAGTGCAGGGATGGTGTCCTCTGGCTACTGTCCCAGACAAGTGATGGCATTGCAGGGGTTATTATTTGAGAGTTTGGGGTTATACAGGTGCAGACACATATGGATGTCGTGGTTGTTTGGATTTCTGCAGACTCATTGAACAAGACCCTGAGCCTTGGAGATAGCAAGGGTAGCAGCAGCAGCCTAAAGCCAAGAACAAAGTGCATAAATCGAGGAAGGAACAAGAAGAAAAAGCCTTGTGGGTCTTTTAAGGCAGATTAGATAGGTGTATATAGAATTCCAGTCTACTGGAATCCATATTAGATATGATGTTAGTGAAATGAACCACTTTAGAAAACATCTCATAGAGACATTTAAAACTCTCTCTCTCCCCCCCTCTTGTGTGTGTGTGTGTATGTGTGTGTGTGAAAATCAAGAGCATCGTAGAGAATGTGGGGTTTAAAATGTTTGTTTGCATGCTCTTTATGATTTAGTTAGATGCAAATTCCTGCTCTACTTTCTCATTCTCCTATCAAAAAAATAACACATTATAATAACTCTTGAATATAAGTCTAGGAGAAAAAGGAATTTTTAGAGAACCCCAGAGGGAAGCCAGGAGGTTAAAAGATAGAAAAAGAGCCTAGACTTGTGTGTTGTGGAATCTTGTCTCCTCTCGTAGTTGTAAAGGAAGTCAAGCATATCAGTAGAATGGTGTGTTCTATGTATGAGTGGACACTGGTTGTTCAAGCACTCACTAAGCTTGGAGGCATTTAGTTCTGAGAGGCCCAGAGAGGATAAGCCAAGTCCCACTGTCATTTCATGACATGACTCCACCTCCTGCCACCATAACTCAATGGATGTCTGTAAGTGACCCTAGTCTCTCAGTTCCAGGAGCCAGATCATGTGGAATATATGCACCATGTAGCCAGCCATCTTCAGGCCAGTGGGAGTTTGTACCGTAAGACAGTACTTCTTTCCATACCCAGGGTTGTCATGAGAGTCAGCTAGCTCACAAAACATAGGATACAATTGCAGTTAAGATGTTAGTCTGATAAATACAATAGGCTATGTTTTAGTTGCAGTGGTCTACTTTTCACTTCAAACTTGATGCTTTTAGAAAGTAATCTACGCATTAATACAAGGTGAAGCTGTAGGTATAGGAAGCTCTTAAGCCCTGTGCAAAGAAGATGCCATTACAATATTTATGCATGCTCTACTTTAAACTAGGCCTGTAGCTGTGCTCATCTTCCCTGTCTCCCTCCTCCTAGAAAAGTGATGAGACCAACTCTGGCATATGGAAGGCTTTTCGTGACGCAAATTATAAAGGGAAAAACATGATTTGCAAACTCTGTCAAGAAGATGTCTCATTCTAAAGGCTGCAAGGAGCACGGTGCACAAATTGGTCTGTGAGGGATGTCACGTGGCTGTGTGTGGCTCTGAATGAGAGGAGTGCCAGGCATACTGCCTGCTATGGTTTGGATATGGTTTGTTGTAGGGCCTCCCACTTCGTGAATGGATAGTCTGTTTTCTGTCTCACCCTGCCTTCTACCTTCAAAAGATAACTGTACCTTTAATTCCCAAGTGTTCGTGTTGTGAGTTAGTTCGCATCGTGTCGGCCCTTTCTTGCCACCCCAGCAAGGTAAGTAGACAAATATGAGATAAGTCAGGATTTAAAGGATTTGTTAGATTCCGCTCCTTCATTACAAATTCTTATTAATCCCGTTCTCTTTGACGTTCTGGCTCCTGGTTCTTTGTGTTTCCTTAACACCATTTTTGTGAAATTTGAGACTGAGTAAGAAACAAATGATGGGATTCTGTCGACTGTGAAAATCTCATCCATGACTTGTCAACAGCCTTTGGGGAGCTACTAAATGACCACTTAGAGAAATGACCAACAATAGTAGAACTTTCATCAGTGGTTTCTTCTGTGAAACAGGAATTCAGGAGTTAATGTACAGATATATTAAGGTTGAGTCACTCATCATAAAAATGGGAACTCTAAGAAACAACCATTTGCAGTAGTTGTGTAAAAACCAAACTTGTGCTAGAGTGTGAAACTGTAGTTTTGGGGCGGGGTGGATGTGTGTGTTTCAGGAGACTGTAGAGGTAACTGAGTGGTTAAGTGCATTTGCTGTCTTGTTGAGGACCCCAATTGGGTCCCAGCACCCACACTTAACTTCAGTTCCCAGGGCTCAGACCCCTGCTCTTCTGACCTCTATAGGCACTACACATGTATGTAGAACACATACATACATGCAGGTAAAATATTCATTCACATAAAATATAGATCTTTTTAAAAAGACAAGTTATAACTGAAATTTCTTTTATTTCATATTTTGAATTTTTTGTTTTGTTTTGTTTGTTTTTTGGTGTTTTTTTTTTTTTTGTTTTTTGAGACAGGGTTTTTCTGTAGCTTTTTGGAGCCTGTCTTGGAACTCACTCTGTAGACCAGGCTGGCCTCGAACTTGAAGAGAGCTGCCTGCCTCTGCTTCCTGGGTGCTGGGATTAAAGACGTGTGCCACCACTGCCCAGCCTTATTTTGAATTTTTCAAAGTTCTGAGAAATAATTTTTTTCTTTGGTGGGGGAGCAGGTAATTTTATATCAGCTTAAAATTGGTTTGGTGGTACTACTAAGGGTTCTGTTCAATCTGAACAGAACTTTAGAAAATTGACAAGTGCTTGAAATAAAAAATAATGTTCATGTGATGGTATGCTCTGGACTCTTAGTGCACAGTGGCTGACTACCTGGCCCCAAAGTACTGAGAAAGGCTTAGGGAAGCTCTTGGTAATGTAAAGGAACACTTTGTCTCCATCTACTGTGAATATTTTGGGTCCAAGCATGAAAGACAGGCGTATCGGCTGGAGTGACCCAGAGCAGGCATGTGGCAAAGCCAGGATCAGTACTGCTGTGGCCGGGCTTGATTTTAGCCACCACACTGCACACAGTTCTGAATCAATTCCCTTGAGAGATCAAAGTGTGTGATTCTGCCTGGGGTGCTTGGAAACAGCTTTATAAAAACAGAAGCAAACCCAAAACTCCTCTGCTGGGTCACAGGGCACTGAGAACTGGTGCGGCAGGGTCTACTAGTACTAATCATGGCTCTCTAAGTTTTGGAAGGAATGCATATTTGTAGGACGCAAAGTTCTTGCTGGTATTCTAAATGTATATAACGTAGCTATTCTTGATTTCTATATGAGGAAATTACATTCAGAAGCTTAAGGCACTGGATTATCAGGTTGGATGATCAGGTACTGGAATCAGGATAGACTTGTAGATCTTTGTTTGGCAGAGTATTAATCATCATTATATGGTTATGGTTAATTTATTTTCAAGTTTATTTAATTTTTATATGTATGAGTGTTTTCCTGAATTATTTATGTGTACCACCTATGTGCCTTGTACCTGAAGAGATCAGAGGAAGATGCTGACCCTGGAACTGGAGATATGGATGGCTGTCGACCGCCCATGTGGATGCTGGGAGCCAAACCTAGGTCTTCTGCAAGACTAGCAAGTTCTTGTAACCATCTCTCCAGACCCTGGTTAATTTGTTGCCAATAAATATGCTAAAATAATTAAAAATAATTGAATGGCAAAGGACGGTCTTTTTTAATTTGTGGTGGGGGAAGCCAGTTTATTCTTTTGTAATCTTTATTTTATAAAACAAAGCTAATCTTGATTTTCATACAAAGAATGACTCTCTACTTAGAAATTTAAAATCACTGGGCCACAATGGAATTAAACTCATAATCAACACAAAAACAATTTGAAAAACTCTCAAATATGCAGACATTGAAGCGATATGCTTTTAAGTAATCTGTGAATCGGAGAAATCACTAGGGAAATTAGAGAATATTTTTAACTGAATGAAAATGTATTAAACTGTATAAAGGCAGCTAAAGCAAAGTTTAGAGGGAAATGTTAGCTTTAAATGATTCCATTGGAAAAATGGAAAGGTCTGAAAAATCAGTAATCCAAGCATCTACTTTTAGAAGCTGAAAACCAAAGGGCAGATTATATTTAAAAGTAGAGGGGAAAGTGGCAAGAAAGAAATCAGCGATATGTGAACTAGACAAGCAGCTGTCGGGGCTGGAGAGATGGAGCAGTGGGTGAAAGTGCTTACTGAGCAAGCCTGGTGACCTGAGTTCAAGTCCCAGGATCCACACAAAAGCGAAAGAGAGAACCAAATGGAAAACAGCTGGTGAATGGCCAAGAACCGTAGCAGAGAAAAAGAAATGACAGATTCAGTCATGGACGACTCCTAGGACTGAAGAAATTAGGCACCAACAGCCTCTATACTGCATGATTCTATTTATATGGAATTTTAGAAAAGTAAAGAACTAACATTGTAGAAAATATGTCAGGGATTGCCTGGTACCTCCATGCCAGAGATCAGATAGAATAGGTACAGAGTATTTTGAGGGCTGGGCTTGGTGGCACATGCCTTTAATCTCATCTCTGGAGAGGCAGAAGTAGTTGGATCCTTGTAAATTCCAGACTAGGTTGGTCTACATAACGTGTTACAGGACAGCCAGGGCTGCACAGTGAGACCTTGTCTCAAACAAAACAAAAAATAATCGCCCCCCAAAAACCTAAAACAAAAAAAATCCCTTTGAATTACACACAGTAGATGAATGAATTGTATGTAATTCATACTTCCTGTAGAAAGCTGCCTACTAAAAGCAAAACACTATTTCTCTGTTTATATTTTCAGTGCATGTGAAATGATGATATTAGCTTTACTTGTTCTCCCACCTCATGTGATTAGCATGTAATGGCATGAACATTTGTAGTAAATTTTGGTATTTCCCACGTTTGTACTTGTGAACTCTTAGATGGAATGGAGCAACATGTTCTGGTAGTATTATTATAAAGTGGGGTTAAAAACTTAAATCCAGATGTCTTGATTGAGAAACATTAAAATAACATAACAAAAATTTATGAAAACTTCAGCTTGAATTCTTTACAGCAAAAATTTCTGTGTTTATTTATTTTGTAGAC
Source organism: Ondatra zibethicus (assembly GCA_004026605.1). Taxonomy (NCBI): domain Eukaryota; kingdom Metazoa; phylum Chordata; class Mammalia; order Rodentia; family Cricetidae; genus Ondatra; species Ondatra zibethicus. The sequence continues at coordinate 18,037 of PVIU01011703.1, read as the reverse complement.
TTCATAGTACCTCATATAAGCACACCAACACACACATACACACACACATTGCACACAAATATGTACACATACTTCACATATACTCATTGTACAACACACCACACACACTGTATACAACACACTACACACACACCACACACATTGCACACTGCACACACTGCACACACACATATACACCACATACACATCACACACACTGCACACACACACATATATACCACATACACATTGCACACACACTGTACACACATATACACCACACACCACACACCGCAACACATATACACACCACAACATGTTGCGCACACACTGCACACACATATACTCTACAACACTGCAACATCCATACACATCATACACATATTGCACACACACACATACACCACACACGCATATACCACATACTGCATACACACCACACACATTGCATATACATACTGCACACACATACATACCACATACACATTGCATGCACACACATCTGTACACACACTGCAACACACATAATAGCACAACACATTGCACACACTGCATACACATACACACCACACACATTGCACACTTACTGCATACATATTACACCACATACACATTACACACACACAAACTGCACACACACACCACACTGCATACACATATACACTGCACACACACATTGCACACACTTCACACACACACCACACATTGCATACACACCACACACATTGCATGTACACATATTGCACACACACATATACATCACATATGAGTTGCACACACACATTGCACTAACATACTTTATTTAGTATGTTAGTAAAGAGAATGTTTGTGTAAGTGGACACATTGCATCTTCTGAGCATAAATTGTGAGAATCTGGGTGTTTCTTATGAGAAGTCAGTGTTTTGGGTATTTTGTTATTGGTGACCTTAATTTTTTCTTTTCCTTATTTATCTGTGTGTGTATATATGTTATGTGTGTACAGATGTGTGCATGCATATGAATCCAGAGGTTGATGTCTGGTGTTGTCCTGTATTACACTCCAACTTATTTATTTTTTGAGACCAGGTTTCTCTATGTAGCCCTGGCTGTTTTGGATTCAATATGTAGGCCAGACTCAAGGTACTGCACTGAATTACATTTGAAATTTCTTTTGATCACATAAGAAGATAATGGTCCTGGGTTAAGTATAAAAACATAATTTTGGGGGGACCTCTATCCAAATCACTATACTAAACAATCTCTACATTTTAATTTTATGTGAGTGTGTGTGTGTGTGTGTGTGTGTGTGTGTGTGTGTACGTACAGATAGATACCAGAAGAGGATATTGGGTAACCGGTCCATCCCCTTCAGCTAGTGTCTCTCACTGACCCTGGAGCTAGACCGGCGGCCTCTAAGTCTTCGCCCCTCTGCAGCTCTGCCGTTACAGCCATACATGGCCATCCCAGTTTTTTTTTAACAAGGGCACTAAAGATTTGAACTCAGCTCCTCTTGTAACAAGTACATTAATCCACAGAGCCATTGTCCGAGGCCTGATATCCATTTCCTAAAGATAAAGAATATTAATAAAAGAAATGCACTACCTCGATGGTAACTTAATGGGCTGTCTACTCCCCTTCTCATATGAAAGTCAGGGAACCTTTAGTAAAGCCAAGAGTGAAAACACGTTGGAAGAGGCCTGTTATGGCAACATTTCACCTTTTCCTTTCCAATGAGCTAGCTTTGCTGTTTGACTTCAGTGTGGATTTTGTTCACAAACATTGTTTTGTCTGATGACCTGAACATTTTTTTTTGATAAAATGCAAAAGGTAGAAATAGCAAATTGCTTTATTCTTTAAACCTGTCAAACCAACAAAGTAAAAGTTAAAAAAAGCAACAAAACCAAAACGTGGATATATTACAGTCTCAGTATCACTCTATCCCAAGGCCTATAAATACTCAACAGTGTCAAAATGAATTTACTCACAACAGTCACCTTTTTATGATTCGTGAGGTCGGCAAGCGAGGAAGGGGCTGGGGAAATACATAATTAGAAGCACACAAATGGCTCTGCAGCCAAAAAGGGGGGAGCTCTGATGTTCAGCCTCAGGCTGGAGGCCCTTGGTAGGCTCCTAAATCAAACTCAGAAAAATATTATTCTTTTTTCTTTAGTGGCATGAGTGTTGACCCTGTCAACTTCAGACTGAAAGGCCTTCCCAAGAGGGCTGGCACCACAGTCCTTGAGCGCTGTGCCGAGACCCCGAGTCTCCGCCTCTGCACCCGGGCTCTCATTTTCATTTAACTTTTCTTTCTTTAAGATGAGCATTCATTATGTATCCCTGACTTGCCAGGGACTCACTACGTAGAACAGGCTGGCCTCAAACACAGAGATCCACTAGCATCTGCCTCCCAGTGCTGAGATTAAAGGTAGGCACCACCACACCCAGACAGGGCTCTCATTTTTAACAAGCTTTAGGCAGGGTTGCTACAAACCCTAAAGTTTACAAATCTCTGCTCCTCAGAAGCGTTTCTTCTATTTATCCTCCTGCTTCATCGAGGTCTTAGAAGAGATTTTTAAAAAAATCCTACTATTGAGCTAATAACTGGCAATAGCTTACTGTGCTGTTTCTAATGTAGTATTTACATTTTCAGTATTGATTACAATCTGATTCTTTGCCTACAGGAATCAGCCTTAGCTGCTGGCTTTTCATGAACCTCGATGGGTAGATGTGGATAAAAGAGTGTTCCCACAACATGACTGAATTCAAATGGTCGAGTTTGCTTTTGTGCCTTTGTTGGCTCCTGGCCAGGCCCTGGTGGGACTCTTAACCTTGTGCTGGTCACTGAGGGATGCTGCAGGAACTCATTTGGGCCCTTGGTTATGTCAATCAATCCATGTAGCTTGACTTGCTGTTGTGGAAGTCACTCTCAAAGAGAGGGAAAAGAATCCATTAATGAAGTACAAGACCCTATTCTCTTGTCTTTGATTTGGACTGTACGTTGGGGTATGGGCTTGCTCCTATGTCTGAGTCTACACTAGCAGTTCTTAAAATGTATTCCCTGGAACACTGTTTCATCCATTTTATCAACAACCAACTTATTGAACAGCTTTCATGCATTCAGCTTCATTGTATCAATCATAGTATTATATGGATTACTGAAGGCAGAAGGCACAAAATAATCCCACAGCAGTTTAGAATTATGAATAATAAAGGGTTATTTATTTAGGGGAAATTTACAGATCACTGTCCTAGATAACAGTCCTCTGCACGAACAGGAACAGAGTCTAGCAGCCGGAAATGAGAGCCAGGAGCAAGAGAGCAAGTGCACGCTTTACAGCTGCATTTACAGTATAAGAGACCACACCCAAGTGGGCTGGTATCTTAAAGGCTATTGGCTGAAGGAGTGGAAGGAGTTCCCATAGCACCTCCCCCTTTTGTTTAAATAAGAGAGTTCCAAACCCAATACAAAACTATATACACTAGGAACAGATATCAAGTATAAGATTAGAATTACAATAAACATTTTATCCTAAGGAGTCTAAGTCTTGTATTGGAAATGGCTTGGCTAGATCATAAGAGGGTGTTAACTATGACTATCTAATCTTCAACCCCATCGAAGGCCTGAGAAGGGAGATAATATTACTTGAGCAGGCAGGAAGTAAAATCAAGCAGCTTCCAAAGTGAGCAATATATGATGGAGACAATTAGCTACTGAGCAATCACCTAAAGTCTCATTTGCAATGATAAAGCAGCCAACTCTGGCTAAGGCCTAGCATAACTGACAGACCATTTTTAGAGGCAGGAAGCTTTTTGGAACTGTCTTACCCTGTCTTGGTAAGGTTTGACAGTCTTTTTTTTTGTGTGTGTGTGTGTCCTGCTTATCCATTTTTGGATACCATGTACTTTGTTAGTGGTTGAGGTATAGGCAGTTCCTTGCCCAAGGCCAATTGTACCAAGAAGAAAACAAACTCTGAGTGGAGTGTCTTTGGTGCTCAACATTCTCTCGGGAATAGATTGGTGCTGTCAGGAGCAATCATGTCTCATGTCAATAGAACCCTAAGTTATTTAAATGCCATGTTTTACAGATCCTTGAAGTGGTTGAAGATTACCTATTTAGACAAAATACAATCTCTATGTGTATGTACAACAAACATGAACAACTATTGACCTATAATATTTAATACCTGTATAACTTAAAGACTAAAACTTTATGTTAGAATATTAAATAATCTGTAAATGAATGTGCAACAAGTAAGGACAATGGCCTCAAAATATAAACAATGTATAAGTATCTTGATCAGAAGTAGGAGTAATATAAATATAAACAATGTACAAGTAGCTTGATCAGAAGTAGGAGTAATATATAATGCAATATGAAAATATATCCTAAAAGTTGTATCAATATACAAAATGTCCTAAATGAGGTAGAAGCATGCATATATACAATCTGACAGAATAACTTTACATAGGTATACAAATATTGTAAACAGAATTAACAAATGTAATTTGAATTTGTATCAATATACAAAATCTATACCAATATAAATTATCCATAAATAATAGCTAACAAGTATTCACTCTATTACCCACATTGGGCGCCAAATCTGTTGGAAGAAGGGAGGCCGCTTGTTGGTTCCCAGGTGCCCGGCTAGCTTAGACCCGAAATAATCACACAGAAACTGTATTAATGAAATCACTGCTTGGCCCATTAGCTCTAGCTTCTTATTGGCTAACTCATATTAATTGAACCCATTTCTATTAATCTGTGTATTGCCATGAGGCTGTGGCTTACTGGGTAAAGTTCCTATCATCTATCTCTGGTGGCTCCATGGCTTTTCTCTGACTCTGCCCTTCTTTCTCCCAGCATACAGCCTAGCCTTCCCCGCCTAGTTCTGTTCTTCCCTGCCATAGGCTCAAAGCAGTTCTTTATTTATTAACCAATAAAAGCAATACATAGACAGAAGGACCTCCCACACCATATTACAGTAGGGAAATAAAACTATCTGTATTCCTCCAGGACTTTTTAATCTACTTGTGAAATATGTGCATTTCACACACACACACACACACACACACACACACACACACACACGTATGCAGAGAGTATTTGTACCCAGTACTTTCTTTAACTGCAGAATTTCCTAGTCACTGTAAATTATTATAGGAGTTGGTCAGGGTTTGAAGATACCCACAGAATCATTTGACCAGGGAGCTTCTGGGTATGAGAGTTGTTGTTGTTTTAAGGAAATTGTGTTCTGTAGAAAATATTCTCACATACATAATTCCTAAACTTCAAGAATGAGAGAATTTCTCATTGTCATGGGTGTTGTTTGGGGCCTCAGCAGGGTAGAGGGCTGTATACAACTTAGGGTAACTTATTTCTTCTGTCATTTACCTTCAAGTAATGAGTTTTTACACTTACTTAACAAATAACTGTTGATGCTTCCAGCGAGTACAATTACACAGAATATAATGATGAAAGGCCAAATAAAGGAAATGAGGCTGGTAGCCTGGCTGTTATGGGGTGGGAACAGAGAGAGTTTAGAGAAGAAAGCGAGCATGGAAATGCCAGCTGCTGTGAGTGTTGTTCAGAGTGGAAGACAGCCCTATACTACTCCTGTAGTTAGGTCACACGGCAAGACAAAGGTGACTCTGCAGGTATAAGAGACCTGTGTAGAGAAGCTGACCAGGCCATAGACCAGGGACTTGGAACTGTAGAACGTTATTTCTTGTTTTGGCTTTTATTCTCTTTAAATTTTTTCTTATTTATTGTTTTAAGCTGCTAGGTCTGCAGTAATTTGTTACACAGTGACGGAAAAAGAAAACAGAAAACTAAACTAAATCGTTCCTCTCCTTTGACAAATGATGGAATAGAAAGCCATGGAGCCATTATGATTCACCCTTAAGATTCGTTATGTATCTTAGTTGACCTCGGGAGTTCCAAGTCTCAGAGGCACTGAATTTTAAACACTCACCCTGCCTCCCCAGGGTGTTATCTAGGGTGCTGTGCAATAGGTTCAACCCTCTCCTGAAGAGCTTTGCCACATCACAAGGGTTGTAGACAAGCCTACACAGCTCACCTCCAAAAGCAGGCCCCAACCTAGCCTTAACCCTACCACTGTAAGGCACAAACGAGGCTAGAATTGACCTCAGGATTTGTTTGGCTTGAGAAATATTTCCAAGACCTTAACTAGTGGTTAAAAATTCAAGAGATTTTACACACCAGCCCGACACCTCCTGGATATCCAGGTGAGCAGAGCTGGTGTTTTTGGAATGCCCTGGGAGCTGTGTGCTAGAAAGGGGTCAGGTCCTCTGCTTCTTACTGGTAGAAAAAAATGTATGCTTTCCATTAGGAGTTTGCTTGGGTGTGACATTGTGAAACCTATTATTTCTACAGAACCTCTCGCATGAGCTTATAGACTGTAGGTTAGGAGTTGGTGACCCTTTTAGCAATGAAGAAAGTGCACAGAGGTACCTTGCACAATGAGAAGTAGTTCAGACCCTGCCACGAACTCGATCTACAGACTCCAGACAGCGTCTTTTCTGGTGCTGTATTTCCTTACTTAAAAAAAGAAGCAAAATGAAGCCATTATCTTCTCTTCATACCTAATAGTATATGAAGGTCTGGGGAGGACAAAATAAGTCCAGCACAGTCTAGTTTCAAGGGAGAGGGATTTACTCAAGCCCCAAGGGAGTGTTTGATGACCACACTTGACTTCCTCAAGGCTCCAGATCTGCTGCTGTCAGCTGCTTGGCTCTACTATTAGGGCTGCACCGTCCGCCTCATGTGCTCTTCTGTGCATTTGTATCTCTATTTGCCCAGGGCCCCTGTGGTCTCCATAAGGAGGAGCCTTAGGATCTGAGGTCCCTAGCTGGGTTCTCTCATTATTTTGTTTTATATAGATATCCATTTGGTGAAGAATTGTAGGCATCTGGGTTGGGACTGATCATCAACTCTTGCTTGAAGGTGGTTTGTTTTTGTGTGATGTTTTACTCTTTTTGGCTTTTTGAGGGGCCCACCACCCAGCTTCCAAATAAATCACACACAGAGGCTTACTCTTAGTTGGAATGCCCAGCCTTGTTTCTTGCCAGCTTTTCTTAACTTATGTTGTCCCGACTACCTTTTTGCCTCTGGGCTTTTGTCTTTCTCTATTTCTGTATACCTTTCTTTACTTCTTTCTTCATGGTTTGCTATGTAGCTGGGTGACTGGTCCCTGACATCCTTCTCTCTTTGTTCTTTTGCTGCTGCTGCTTCTCCCTCTTTTCTCTTATTTATTCTCTCTGCCTGCCAGCCCCGCCTATCCTTGCTCCTGCCTTGCTATTGGCCATTCATCACTTTATTTGGACCATCAGGTGTTTTAGACAGGCACAGTAACACAGCTTCACAAAGTTAAACAAATGCAGCGTAAACAAAAGTCACACACCTGAAAACAATATTCCCCAACAGTGTCTTTTGGAAATTGGACCAGTGGCATTAAGGAGTGTGCTGTGGAGATCATTGCTACAAGTGCCAGCTGAGGGTGCCTGCTGTCTGACTGCCACGTGCGTCTCATTTAGGAAACTGCCTCTTTCCTGGCAAGATGCACCATATTATAAGAATCTCATTCCCTTCTCTCCCGATCTTTATAAAACCCTATTACCCAAAGACCACTTAGGTCATTTCCTTTGTTTCTTTAATTCAACTCGTTCATCTTTTAGCTTTACTCTCTCCTGTTGGCATTAGAGTATCCAAGGAGGACATTCGAGACATGTATTTCATAGCTTCAGTGTCCCCTTGAGTTACCGTCCTTTTCTTTAGCTACCCAAAATCCATCCTCAGTTGTGGTATGTCCTGGCATTGAGGGCAAGGACCAAATGGCCACACCCAGAGTGATGTTGACCTGATGGAATGGTGCTGTTGGTATTTGTTCTAAGGGCGCAGCTGCTGGTGATGCTCATGAACATGACTTGTCTGGGCTCTAGGGCCACATCCAGCCTCCCAACTCTTCCTGTGACTCACCCTCACTGGGGTCTGTTGAATCATCACAATCAGAAAAGGGTACTAATACTTGGCACTGAAATTTAATAACCCTGCTAGCCTTGGGACTTCATTAGCTGGAGGGAGAATGATGACAGGTTCTTTATGACCCTGGGCTTCCTATGTACAACTCCCTAGACCCTATCAGCTGAGATGAGTGGTCATCGCATGTTCGGACGGACATCTAATGGAGAAAACTTTCCTTTCGTGGTTATACATCCCTAAATGTCACTGTTCTTTTCCATAACCTAGACCCACACCTTCTCTGCAAAGGTGATTAGAATTTAGCCTTTGGGAAATGGGAAAGGAATCAATTATAGATATTTGGCAAAATCTGATCCAGGAAAGATAATAGCCACAGCAGTGGAATCCTCTGTCTTTCTCTGTGTCCATCCTGTGTTTCCTTGCTAAGCTGCACCCTGGAGCCAAGCATTTGTGAGTAGAAAGTACTCCATTGTTTTCTGGGTCAGTTTAATATTTGTCTGGAACTTTTCTCTCTTCCAAATGACTAAAAGAATTCCTGGTTGAATTTTGTTTGGGAGGGGCTATTTTCTGAGGTAAGAGTGTTTGCCACACAGGCAGGAGGACCTGTGCTCAGCCCTAGCACACACAAAAGGCTGGCATAACCACGTATATGCCTGTAACACGAGCACCGTGGAGTATGGCTTGGACTTAACTGGCTACCAGCTTAGCTGAAATGGCTAGCTCTTGGCTCAGTGAGAGACTCCATCTCAAGCCAATAAAGGTGATAGGGCAGAACACCTGGCACCCTCCACTGGTATCTGCATACACACTTTGAGTGTTCCTTTCATCTCATGCATAAGCATTCCACATGTATAACACACACATACACACACAATAATAGTTCTTTTTTTATTTTGGAAAATTAAATTTGTGATTTTGGATTCAGATCACCTGTGTTCTAAACCTTGCAGGCTGTTAACTCACAGTGTGACCTTAACCATATAAGCTCAAATGGTCGCTCATAATCACTGTGTCTACCTCTCAACATCAGAACGAAAACTCAGCAGAAGTTGCTTTGCTTTGTTGAGTTGGAACTTAAATTTCTGGGGTAGTATAATCTAGGCCTGTGGAAGAGACAACTGTAAGTTCAAATCCCAACAAAACCTCATGTTAATTATGTGGTCTTAGGCCAGGGTGTGCCTAATTTTCCTTTTCCTGGGAAACATTGGGAGAGCATTAACCCATTGCTTTATGTTGGAGTTCTGTGATGTTATTAAAGTTTAATATGCATTATGTTATACGTCCTGCAGCACTGTAGTACATCCTGACCTCTTCTATTGTTTTCATAGAACTCACTGAGTTCGAGATCCCAGATGAGATTCCAGAGTTTTGCGTATTTTGTGCACTCTTCTGTCATTAGTATCTGGACATAGTCAGCATTCCATCAAGACTTGTAGAATGAATGTCATTCCTGTAGACTCACGGTTAGGAGACTTTTACTATGAACAGCCAGCTAGTAAATATTTTAGGCTATGCAGGCTATGAAGTCTGCTACAAGTGTTCAACCTGGCTGTCATAGTGGGAAAGCCCTACAGAGACTCCCTACACAAATGGAGGTGGTAACATCCATACAGAACAGTGTAAAACAGGCCCTGAGCTAGATCCAGCTTGCAGATGGTAGTGGGCTTCTCCTTGCTGTAGACCTGCAGAACAGAGCTGAATTCTGATGTGTTATTCTTGTTAAGCCATTCAACTTCACAGATATTTGGATTTACATAGGATGAAGAAAGGAGAAAAACAATTGAAGGCACCTCCCCTTTACCCATGCTGCTCCTTTTCTGAGAAGCCAAGCAGGGCCTTTTTCCAGGTCCTGTGCCCTTTGGTTGATTTTGATACCTGAGGGATGCCAGTAGGTTCAGAGCTAGGAGATGAAACATCAGCTGTTCCTTTTAAGCCCCATCCTTGCTGCCCATGATTTTGGGACTGTGTTCTTTATAATCCCAGAATTTTACTGTCTGTAATACCACCATTTTTAGATTCAGGAAGCTTTATTCCTTTTTCAGTGAGTTCTTGTTTTCTAACCTTTTCCACACCTTTGTGAACAATCTTACCCACTTTAGATGGAGCCATCTGGTTTCTACCAGTTCCTGGTCTCCTGCACTGCCTAAAGGTAGAATAGGTCCTGGGAAGCCAGTGGTGGCTCTCCTCACTGCCCAACACACAACAGCCACTGATTGCAATCCCCCAGCCTCAGTCTTGGTGGTCTGTTCTGTAGATTTCTCTCCCCTCCCTCTCAGAAAGAGCTGAGGAAGAAGCACAAAGCTTCCTGCAATGGCAGGGCTGCTCAGCATTGAGATTCGTCTGTGTTTTTAAACTCATTTAAGTGGATAAGAGTGTCAGTCCGGTGATTCCAGATCCAGCTTTCCCACTCAATATTTCTGTGGCACTGGACAAGTTCTTTTACTTCTTGGAGCCTCTCATTACTTGTCTATAAATAGACGTGACAAACTCTGCTGTACAAATCTATATATTCAGGATGATTAGGTCCCAGTAGGGAAAAACAGCAAAATGCGTTTGCAGATTGTGAACCACTACCAAACATGTGAAGTGTGATCATTTAGAGGTGGCTTTTCCCCTTCTCCTATTTCCTAAATTTCACAAATGCTAATTGTTTTATTAGCCTCTGCCAATTTTATAAAGAGGCTCAGGAAATATAGCAAAAATACTATATTTGAGCTTTTTTGAGACACAGAAGGAGCCCAAGGATGAGTTTTGGTGTTGCTAACTCACCTTGTGCTTAAAGAGATCCTTCCTTGCTTCTCTGGAGGCGGCTCCTTTTGTCAGACTCTTTGACGCCATGAGTTGACCTTATGAGGCCGGCAGAGGCCCCGACGTGCCCTGCAGTGATTCAGTACCACCCACCCCTAGTGCTGATCCTATACCAGTTACTCCACAGAAGTCGGGGGTTTCCAGAAGCACCTTCTAGAGTGTTGTTGTTGCTCTTCCCCTCCTGGTTGGAAGCAGTGGACCCCAGACCTCCCTTCACTGCATTCCTTTCCCTGAGCACCTCTGGTTCTGTGGCCATGTGACCAGGCCCAAGCACTTCTCTATGAGAGGACAGCAAGAGAAGTGAATATAGAAGTTATTTTCTTATTTGTGTGTGTGTGTGTGTGTGTGTGTGTACGTGTGTGTGTGTCAGAGAGACAGAGAAACAGAGAGAGAGAATTGAAGTTGCATTTTTTTCCTCTTCCAGAGTCAGTTCTTGTCATGCACTGAATTGGGGTTGATCTTTTGTGCTAATACTTTCTGATTTAGGAATGGCGCATTGTATTCCTTTAATTGCTGCCATTAAAATTTAAAGAGAACATTTTAAAGACAGTGTAGCAGAAACTGTAAAGCCCTGTGTGTGCAGTTTGCTGTGTTGTCTTAGGAGGTTAAGGACAGTTCACCCCAGCTTCAGGCAGCAAGGGGATTCACCACAGAGAAGGTTCACATGGAGGAAGGCGTCAGTCAGTTTTTCATCAGCATAGTGCACTGGGCATGTTAAATATCAGTGATAAAGCACTCACTGCCCACCATTTTCCACCCTCAAGAATAATGTTCATTTATTCCTTGATAATTTCATGCTTGTATACAATGTATCTTGATCATATCCACTCTCAGCCCCCCCCTCCCCAACTCCTTCTGGACACTTTCAGACACAGCCCCTCCCTCCATTCATATCCTCTTCTTCAATGACCCACTGGAGCTCCCAGTTTTGTATTCTGCTCTGGCTTAATAAATACCACTGCAAATGCCTCCGCCTGACCGCTATCTACCTCTGCAGATGGAAGAGGAGGAGCACGCTGGGAGATTCCCCTGCAGTGCCGAGGGCCAGTATGTGAGTGTGGCACGCCATGAGTCATGTAGTCTGTACCCTTTCAAGTCTAGCTTTTCTTGCTGAGTGTCATTTTGTGAGACATGTCCATTTTGTCACATGTAGCCATAGTTTCTCGCTTCCGTCGTTATGCCGTGTTATAGTGAAAGTGCCAGTTTATCTATTCTTTGGTGGAGGACTATTTGGGTTAAGTGTATTTGGGCCTATTATGGGCAGCATGGCTAGGACAGTCTTTGTTCTTAGGGTGTATTAGTCAGGGTTCTCTAGAGGAAGAGAACCGGTACAATGCATATCTAGTAAAAGGGATTTTATCAGGTTGGCTTCCATGATACATTCTAGGGGATCTAAACAGATGCTGATGTCCTGGAAGATTCCTTGCAGGGCCACTGCTCCTCAGTCTATCAGCAGAGCCATGCAGCAGCAGAGGCAGCAGCGGTGGTGGCAACAGCAGGGTTGGTGAACTCACAAGCAGGACAGTTAGTCACTAATGAGGCACAAAGCAGAGCAAGCGAACAGCAAATGTGCATAGACTTTCTGGGTCTGAGTTATTTCACTTAACACAATGACCTTCAGGTCCATTTTCTGCAGATGCATGTTTTTACCCTTTACAGCTGAATAAAAATTCCATTGTGTATATATACACCTTTACGTTTTCATCTGTTGGTGGATGTATAGGTGGCTCCTTATCTTGGCCATGATGAAAACCCCTGCAATAAACATGGATGTGCAAGTATCTCTGCTTACTTAGACCCCTTTGGGTGTGTGCCAAGGAGTGGCCTAGCTCAATCATTTGGTAGTCCTAGTTCTGATTTGGGGGGAATCTCATACTGATTTACAAAGTGGCTATGGTAGTTAACATTCCTACCTGCAGTATTCTAAGGAAACAATGTCTACTTGTTTCCTCCAGTCCTAAGGGTTTTCTTTATGCTAGCCCCCCTGACTAGGGTGAGACAGAACCCCAAAGCCATTTTAATTCTCATTTCCCTTATGTCCATGCATGTTGAGAACTTCGAAAGGATATTTGTTGGGTGAATGGAGCAAAGCAGTGGTTAGGAACACTGGCTGTCTTGCAGAGGACCTGGATTTGCTCTCCAGTACTCACAGTGCAGCTCACAACAGTCTGTCACTCCCGCCTCATGGGATCTGCTGCCCTCTTCTGCCCTCTGGGGGCACTGAATTGATGTGGTACACAGACGTATGTGTACCACAAAAATAATAACATAAAATAGTTAAAAATATTTGTTGCCCTTTTCTATTTCTTCCTTTTAAAGTATCTGTTCACTTTATTAAGCCATTTATTGACTGGGTGTTTGGTTAATGCTTTAATTTTTGCAGTTCTTTCTAGATTTTAGACATCAATCTGCTGTCAGAGATGTAGCTGGAAAAAGGTTTTCCCCACATTCTATATACTGTCTCTCCACTGAGTAATTGCTTCCTTTGCTGTACACAATCATTTTGGTTTCATGGAATATCATTTTTCAGTTCTTTGTATTATTTCCAGTGCTTTGGGGGAAAATTCAGAAAGTCTTTTCTTATGCCTCTCTTTTGAAACTGAAAAATGCACTTTTTATGAGAACAGAATGTTGTTTCTTTACAGATGAGTCACAGGGAATACCACTTGCGAGAAGCACTTTGGTGAGGGCAGCTCCCATGGCTTGGCTGACGGTGTTCACTGTGTGCAGGAGGTAACATTCCTCCAGTGCTTTGGTGAGGGCAGCTCCCATGCCTTGGCTGACAGTGTTCACTGTGTGCAGGAGGTAACATTCCTCCAGTGCTTTGCCTTCAGTGTTGTCTAGAACGTCCAGTTCCAGGTCTTACATAAAGGTTTTGATCGAGTTTGAATTGATTTTTCGGGCAGGATGAGAGATATGGATTTCCTTTGTACTCTTTCACATGGGAAAATCTAGTTTTCTTAGCACCATTTGTAGAAGAGATTATTATTTTTTATAATATATTTTTTCCCTCCAGCATATTCTTTCTTATCCTATTGTCAAAGATTAGGTGGCTATGGCTGTATTGGTTCCTATTCTACTCATTGGTCTATGTATCTGGCTTGGTGTGTGTGTGTGTGTGTGTGTGTGTGTGTGAATGTGCAGTGTCATTCTGGTTTTGTTACTATGGCCCTGTAAGTATAGTTTGAGATATAGTATTTTGTAAGATTTCGATTCGTCATCTCTCTACCTAATTGTTTTAGTTATTCAAGATCTTTTGTGCTTCTGTGTGAATTTTGGGATTTTTTTAAGAATTAAATTATTGATTTTTGTATATTTTTCTTTTTTATGGTTTATTTAACTTTATTTTATGTGCACTGGTGTGAGGGTGTCAGATCCCCTGCAACTGGATCTTCAGACAGTTGTGAGCTGCCATGTGGGTGCTGGGAATTGAACGCAGGTCCTCTGGAAGAGCAGTCAGTGCTCTTAACCACTGAGCCATCTCTCTAGCCCCCAAATTCTGGAATTTTTTTTCCTGACTCTGTGAACTGTGTCATTGGGATTTTGATGTTTTTGCCTTGAATATGTGAGGTTTTTGTAATAGTCATTTTTACAATTCAAGAGAATGGAAAAATTTTCCATCTTAGGTATTTTCTTCAATATTTCTTTGATATCTTACATTCTGTCTATAGAGGTCATTCATCTTCTTGGTTAGTTTATTCTTTATTAGCTTTACTTATGTTTAGGTTTTTAATTTTAATTTTGACACTTTTATGAATGGTATATTTTTCTTTCTTGGAAAGTTTGCTATTCTTACATAGAAAAGTTACAGATTTTTGTATGTTGACTTATGTTGATATTTTGTTGAAATTGGTTATTATCATATCTCAGAATTTCCTGATGGAGTTTTTAGGGTTTCACAAGTATGGTATTGTTTTGTCTGTAATCATTGACTTCATTTCCTTTTTATATGTTTTGGTTTTTCTAGTTTTGCTTTTCTAGCTAAGACTTTGAGCACTATTTTGTACAACAGCAAAGATACCCTCATTCCTGGTTTTACAGGAAATGTTTTCATTTCCTTTAGTGATGCCTACCGTTGTATTGTGTATAGCCTGTTTTATGCTGAGGCATGTTTCTTTTATTCCCGGTTTCTTTGGGACTTTTGTCATGAAAGACAGTTGAACTTTGTTACAAGATTTTTGGCACTGATTGAAATGATCATGTGGCTTCTGTCTTTAAGTCTATTAATATGCTGTATTGAGCAAATCCTGGGAATGAAACCAACTCGTTCACGATGCATGATCTTCTAAATGTATTCTTGGATTATGTTTACAAGTGTTTTATTGGGGAATTTCGTCACTGTGTTCATCAGAGAAGTTTTATGTAGTATTATTGTTGTGTCTTGGTCTGACTTTGAGTCAGGGTAATTCTGACTTTGTAAAATGAGCTGCAGAGCGTTCCTTCATTTTCTGTTACATGGATCAGTTGGAAGAGCACCTGCATAAGTTTGTCTTTAAAGGTTTGATGCAGTTTGACAATTACCTGGTCAGGTTTTGGGCTTTTATTTGTTGGTTTTTACTTTTATTACTGCTTCAGTTTCATTGCTGCTTCAGATCTGTTAAGGCTGTTAATATTCTATTCATTTGAATTTGGTCACTCATTTGTATGTATGTATGTATGAAAAATTTGAGAATTTTTTTCAAATTTCCCAGTTTTCTCAGAGTACTATTTTTTAAATCACAAACTTGGTGTGCTGTTCTTTTCAGTTTTGGCATTTCTTGTCATCGAGTCGTTCTGAGTTTGGTTTGTTTTTGTTCTTGCTTTTCTAAGACCTGAGGTGTATTGTTAGGTTGTTTACTTGAGATCTCTACTGCTTTTTGTTTTTATGAATTTTTCTCTGCCTTTGAACCATATTAGCTGTGTCCTAAAGATTCTAGTAAGCTGTTGTGATGGTTAATTTTAATTGTCAACTTGAAACACTCTAGAATCACTTGTGAAGTAAGTGTGGATGAAGGACTGTGTAGTTGGTGGTACGGGTGTGTCCGTGAGGGATTATCTTAGTTGTGTTAGTGGAGGTGGAAAAGCCTGTCCAGTAGGTGGCACCTTTCCCTACTCAGAGGCTCATGAGCTGTGGAGGAGGAGATAAGGGTTGCTGAACACAGCATGCATTTATTCTCTCTGCTCTTGACTAAGGGCATGGCTAACTGATGTAAGATCAAGCTGTCCTGACTTTACTACAATAATGGACTATAACATGTAATTGTGAACCAAATAAACACCTTCTCCTTTAAGTTGCTTTTCTGAGGATATTTTGTGACACAATAGCAAATGAAACTAAGACACCGTGTTTTCATTTCCATTTGACTTTCAAAAGTTTTGTAGCCCCCTCCCCCAATTTCTTCATAACCTAGTAGTCATTCCATAGTTTATTGTTCAGTTTCCAAGATTTGTGTAATTTCTATAGTTCCTCTTGCTATTGGTTTTAAATTTTATTTCATTATTATTTGATAAGCTATAGGACATTTCATTTCTTTTTTTATTTGTGAATGCTTACTTTATGGCCTAGAATATGGTCTATTTTAGATAAGTTTTATGGGCTACTGAGAAGAATTTGTGTTCTAATCTTTTGGGTAGAATAATCTATAGATATTTGTTAAGTCCATTTGATGTAAAAGATATTTTTATTTTGGAAGTTTCCTTTTTTTCTTTTTTCCTTCTTTTTAAAGGGGAGGGTCTCTGAAATTTCTCTGTTACCTTTTAGTTTGGATGACATATCCAGAAATGAGAATGGGATATTGAAATTCCTCACGTTTATTGTATCAGCACCTGTTTGACCTTTTAGGTCCAGCCCATTTGTTCTACAAAACTGGGCGCTCCATCATTCAGCAAATACCTATTTGTAATTAGCAATCTTCTTGATGAATTGTTCTCCTCAGTAATATGTAATGATTTTTGTTGTCTCTTCTGATTAATTTTGTTTAAAGTCTTCTTCATCATATATCGGTAATAGTGACACCAACTTGATTTCAGCTTCTACTTGCCTGATACTTTGGCTTTCATATTTTGACCCATAGTCTGTGACTTTGTCAGTGAGATTTGTTTCATGGAGATATTAGATTGTTGGGTCTTATGTTTTAATTCAGTTAGTGAGTCTTCATCTTTATTGGTGGGTTGACACGATTTATATTTAAAGTTATTGCTGAGAGATGTTGACTAATTACTTTGATTTTGTTTTTTTTTATTTGGTTGGATTATTGTTTTTCTTTTATTTATATTTTTTAATGTTCTAGTCTTTGTTCATTTATTTGTATCGATGATTTCCTAGTTTGCTGTATTGTACATGATAGAGTCTTCTTAACTCTATTTTGTTAATCTGGTCTTCTCTTGGAATTTATTTATGGTTGAGATTTTTGATGATCTAAACTATATATATTCCTTTAAGTATCTTTTATAGCTCTGACTTGGTAGTTGTGGTAGTTTGAATGTGATTGGCCCCCACAAACTCATAGAGAGTGGCGTTATTAGGAGGTATGACTTTGTTGGAGTAAATATGGCCTGGTTGAAGGAAGTGTGTTACTGTGGGGGTGGGCTTTGAGGTTTCTTATGCTCAAGATATTGCCCAGTATCACAGTTCACTTCCTGTTGCCTTCTCCTCAAGATGTAGCCAGCACCATTCATCCTGCCATGCTTCCTGTCATGATGATAACGTACTGAATCTCTGAAACTGTAAGCAGTCCTTTGCTTTGCAGAAGCTTTTCAGTTTCAGAAGGTCCCATTTATTAATTGTTTCTCTCAGTGTCTGTGCTGCTGGGGTTCTATTTAGGAAGTGGTTCCCTGTGCCAATGCATTCAAGCATACTTCCCACTTTCTCTTCTGTAAGGTTCAGTGTGGCTGGCTTTATGTTGAGGTCTTTGATCCATTTGGACTTGAGTTTTGTACATGGTGATAGATAGGGGTCTACTTTCATTTTTCTACATGTTGATATCCAGTTATGCCAGCACCGCTTTTTGAAGATGCTTTCTTTTTTCCATTTAATAATTTTTGCTTCTTTATCAAATATCAGGTGTTCAAAGATGTGCGGATTGATATCTGGTCTTCTATTCGGTTCCACTGGTCCTCCTGTCTGTTCTTATGCCAGTACCAGGCTGTTTTCAGTACTGTGGCTCTGTAGTATAGTTTGAAGTCAGGGATTGTGATGCCTCCAGATGTTCTTTTGTTGCCCAGGATTGTTTTGGCTATCCTGGGTTTTTTGCTTTTCCAAATGAAGTTGAGTATTGTTCTTTCGAGGTC